>JAHQIW010000752.1:0-124414 GCA_019055375.1 Parelaphostrongylus tenuis | reverse complement strand
CTGGGTACCGTGAATCCACGGCCTATGGATCTCTAATTGGCAGCTCAGAACGGTCTGCCCCATTTTCTCTGCATCCCTCATCTCCAGCGTGTCGCGGCGAACACTAGGACACTGAGAGTCAAAGATGCAGAGGAGGTGGGGCAGACCGTGCAGAGTTGTCGGCTGGGAACACAGAGGGCCATGGGTCCATGGTCCCAAAAAGGTTAAACCACTTCCTACTTAGGTTTCACTTTCTATGAATTTTTGTGTATTGCTGGTTATTCATTATCGATTTAATATATCTTGTGTGGAACACTCGTATTCCTTATTCAACATTCCAACACATCTTGGCTGTGGTGTTACTAGGAGTTATATTACGATGTACAGTAGAAAATTCATCGTCTAACAGAGTTTCTCAAGCTTAGAAGTAGTTTGGTATCAGCCTGGAAGTCCATCAAAGGGTAAATCAGTATCGGAATTATCACTGTTCTGACAGCAAAATGGTCACGAAATTATATTTCTCAAAAGTCAAATCAGTTATGATTTCTTTCAGACTGAAGCAGCCTTGAGCGACGCTTCCACTGGCGGTCGATCACCTAGCGGAAGTCAAGGTGGCCATACATGGGATCGGAATAAATGGAACATGAGCACGATACGTGGACCAAAACGCACAGGTGTGCTCTCGTAGTTACTGTTTTCGACTGTTTACTGTGTTTTTGTTTGTTGAAGACAAAGTTGGGTTGCAATTTCGTAATATGTTTCTTATTTGAATTTCAAGGTTCAGCGTGATGATAATATTGAATTAATTGAAAGAATGAGAAGAAAACGACCATAACCCGAAACCTCGGGTGGTCTTTGAGCTCGCTTTTTCCTTCCTGTGGACCCACACCTGTAGACCATCAACGCAAATGATTTGAAGATCACAAATCGGTGCTGAACCAGTTAAGCTGAAGCTGTTGTCAACTTTTTACTTGTTACTATTTTCTGCGGCAGGATACGAGTGAAGTATTGTCATAAGAACTTTGAGGTGTGATCAGAAGCACAAGTTGAAACATAAGAACCTGGTGACATAGTGGATTCAGCGTGATGACAATATTGAATTGACTAAGAGAATGAGGAGATACGATAGAGTAGAATAGTATAAGAATAGAGTGGATAACACGTGAGTGTTCAGGAAGAACTACTGAAGTTTCGAAGCCCACCTAAGGTTCCAAGTTTTGCTAGTGTCTTAGCATCCTTGTCATTGTATTCCACATAGTGTTTTCATGAAAATGATATACACGAAGTTAAAACGCTAATATATTAATAATTAGTTACGAATATCAGTCAGGTGGTTGGAGTAATTGCACAAAGTTGTAACTTGATTTTTATGAAATTATCTGGCCGATTTTCTTTCAATCTATGTTCTTATAACATTTTTTGATACTTCTTTTAACTTAGGCCAGCTGGAATGAGGTCACTATTCCGTTCCAAAAGATCGATTTTGAGAAGAACTCTCTTATCGGGCGTGGTCGATTTGGTGATGGTATGTTGGTAACTGGCTCTAAAAATTATCAAAGATCAGAACCAGTAGCTTCTCTCTTTGTCACATATATTGCAGTACTGTGATTATCTTGTTTGTACATCTGTTTGCAGTTGAAATACGAGAAGTGCTATTGCGTAGCAATAATCTTTACCAGGTTCTGCGTGGCTATCATTTCGGTGATGTCGCTGTGAAATTTCTGAATATGGATCACATTGAGGAATCGAAACGTCTAGATGAATTCAAATCCGAGGTTGCAGCCCACAAGGTCAGCCTGTCTAACACTTGATCTTTTTTATCTATTTCTAGTTATACTGCTGTGATATCTTGCAGAATACTCGGCACGACAACATTGTACTCTTTCTCGGTTACTGCCTTGAAGAAGATAAATTCGGTATAGTTATGAGCTTATGTAAAGGACGTCCATTGTATTCAATTCTGCATGAAACAAATGAATCTGTCGATCTTGGCGTTGCTCTTGTAATTGCTATTCAGATCTGTCAGGTGATTCAAAATTCTAGAATTGATTTGAATTCTTTATCTTATTTGCTTTTATATGTATCATGTTGTTTGCAATATACATCCGAGTAGTGGATGGTTTGCAAATCATTCGATCTCAGACGAAAATTGAACTTGCGTTACATCTATGTCAAAGGCGCACGTTACTGCTACGACTTGAAGCCAGTGCTCTTTTATTGATAAATCTTATCGTAGCTGCCAGCTTAAATGAGTTTGATGCCGGTATTTGTTACCTAATCTAATTCGATGAAGGTTGTTCGCTGGCAACTGCGAGAGGATATATCGAAGAATGAGTAGTAGCAAATCAGTGCCTCGGTGGTGTAATGGAAGCACGTCGCCCTTGGTATAGGTGAAATTTAGGTTCAGTTAACGCCTGTGGTCGAATGTTTTGCATGCTACTTGACACTTCTAGGCGATTCAGAATTTATCCATTGTTTGCGGAAAATTTTTATTTATCTGTCTTACCTATGTTGTGTATCTTCCAGGGAGTGTCATATCTTCATACGAAGAAAATTCTTCATAAAGATCTCCGTTCCAAGAACATTTTCATCGAAAGTAAGAACAAAGTTGTCATCACAGATTTTGGTCTATTCAGCATGAAGCGACTGAGAAACCCAAACAGGTATAATTATTTAGCATCCGTACTAAAATAGTTGTCTATTCAGTTTGCTTAATATGAAAACTTTTACAGTTTCCTATCCTTAGTTCTGTGGATAACTTGCTTGCTCGTAGAGGCCTAACATTTTCGATTTGTATCGTCGCTTTGGGATTGTTATCAATACTTGGTATTTGTTGTGGCCATGAAGACATCTGCATGTGTTATTTTCCTCTCCTCAAATCATTTCAATCACGGAAACTATATTTCTTTGACGTCCACACTAGTTTTCTCCTTCTTTATCATCGTCTCTTCTCACTACATCAGAATGTCCACATTTGTTTCCTACTTATGAACAAATACATGTGGAAGACTTCCAATCAAGCCGTGTCTCAGATATGTAGCAGAGGAGAAAGCTTGATGCTCAATGTCCTTCGATAGATAGATAGTATGTGAGTAGCATAACATGACTTTAGCCCATGATATTGTTCGGCACATCTCTCTTCCATGTCGGTTTCCATAACCATCCACTTTTATCTTCGAGAGTTGGTTGCTTCTCTGAGTTGTTCATAGTTCTACGTTTATAGAACTCTCCGAATATGTTTCTTCATAAGTTTAAATCAAGATGGCGATCTCGTTGGCATAGCGCACGCTGAACGAAAATTTGCTAACAATTTGTTTACTAGTTTCGTTTTAGCCGGGCCATTTCATTGTTCGTAGCTATATATAATGAATATCTCCGGTAATATAGTTACAAAGGAATCCATGTAGGAGACCTCCTTTTCTGTAGTGCACTTTGATTCCAGTGGACAAGAGTTCTCAAGTATATGATGCACTTTGTGATTGCTAACGCAGTTAGAATATAGATCGGAGATCTTTTTCCTGAGATCTCTTTTCAACCTTTCTAGGGTGTTGCAAAGTTGTCGGCATTGATAGTCACTGACCGTTGCAGTCGGGGAATTTACCATATTATGATGCCATAGCCCCTGGCTTGCTGGTGAGATCGAATGTCAACATATGTCAAGATGTGATGCTTCATTACCACTCTACTCAGTTCATTGTGCTATAGTCACCATCCTTTAGCCATCTTTTAATATTAAAAATCATGGACATGACGCATATAAATGTTTAATTCGAATTTTTCTTATATTACTTCATATGAAGTGTCTCCACATTTTCTGGTGCAAATTCCACTACTTCTGCCAATCGATTCGTTTCCTCACGTTCATCGCTTGCTTGAGGATCTAATCTTCTTCACAACCGTCGTAGAATATTGAGCAGGCATATCTCCTTGAAATCTCGGGGTTATCAAGGCTGGAACGGCCCTCACCGCGTTTGTTGAAAGATTGATGAAAGGGTTAAGGGTGATCAACCGCTCACCGAACATCACTAGCCACTCGGCCACAGGCACCCATTTTGACGTTTTGGAACGAAAGTCTAAATGTCTGTGTCTAGAAATGATAACAACTGCAACTCTGTTGTGGTAAAACATTGATGGGTTTTGACTTCGTGCTGTGTAATCATAGAACTATAATTGAACTCTATAAATGTAAATAGTGTTGTTTTTTGAAGGAACCATACTATGATTGTACCAGTGCACTGGTTAACATATTTGGCTCCAGAATTGATTCGAGCTCTTAGCGAAGATTGGCGAGAATTGCCGTTTTCGGAAAGTTCCGACGTATTTGCATTCAGGTATATGCGGTTTTGTTTTGACCTATTCTCCATAGATTTCGTTATAATAGTTTGCACTTAGGCGTCTTAATCAAAAGTTTATACCTCCTTTAAGTATTGCTCTCCTTCGATTCAAATAAGTGTTCAGTTCCATTGTGTTAGAAATTTGAGAAGACGAAAAGCGATTGAATCTCAGCGTTATCTATAGTATTCAGGAATGGTTGCATTGTTTGTTAGAAGATTTAATTGGAATCTCTTAATCTTTTTTTTCACAAGAGCCATGCTCTGGCAGTGGTTTCGGGTCAATTTTGAATATTCACACTTAATTGTCTGTTTGAGAGCTTCGTTACGTTTTTAGTGATCAAAAATTGTTGCAGTACAATTTGGTTCGAGTTGTTGACGTCTTCTTTCCCGTTTCCTGGCGAGCATCCAGGACGCATTATTTGGATGGTTGGGAATGGTTTGAAAGCGCCGTTATACAACATAAATGCAGCCAATGGAGTGAAGGTGGGGTATAAATGCGGTTTTTATGCATTTTGTAGCCCTTTGAGATGAGGATCTTTCACGTTTTCACTTTAGACTTCAGTATTCATTCGATAGCTTCAACCTCAGCGACTTCAATACTGCATTTTTCTTTTAAAAGACTTTTTTTGGCTCTGTAGCAACGAAAATAGATTACGTTTTGAGTGTTGTGGAAGTTCATCCATGTACCTTAGCCTACAGAACTGCGCGCCCAGTGTGATACTCAACTTATCTCGCTGCTACAGCGCTCCAGTTTTTTTTTTTTGTGAGAACCAGAGCATTATCGGAGTCGGCGAGATTTGAGCTATCAAATGACTACCAAATATCTGAGGAAAAGCGGAAAAGCCTCATTCAAAGCCTTAGAAATGCATCCCGATAACAGAAAAGCGTCAAGGTGATTTCCACATTACCTGTTCTTTCTTTTTTTTTTCTTTACTCTATCAATTTTCTTTAGGAACTTTTGCTGCGTTGTTGGAGTTTTTCGAGTTCAAAGCGACCTTCTTTTGGCGATATACTTACTACTCTGAACGCTTTACCACGAAAGCGACTCGATCGAAGTCCACCTTTCCCTGCAATCCGTAGCCATGAATCGATCTTCTGAGAGAGCCAATTTTTCTGGTGCTATCAGCGTATTTGTTTGAACCTCAACTTTTGATATTGAAGATTTTGATAACGTTCTTCCATTGTTTTGCATTTAAACAGTGCAGCTATTCTATTAACATTACCCTTCTTCATCTCTTTGTGTCCTTTCTATCACGTGAATTTATCTGATCAGAAATATCGCTGTCTTTATCAGGGTTCACTGGACGTATTTACATTGTTGTTATATTGAAGCTATTTTTCTTTGATTTGATTTTTAATTTTACTTTTTTCAAAGTGTTTCCCATGTAGCCACATTCTTTATCGTTTTCTGTTCCAGTGTTCCGTTCGGCGTTCCGATTTCAAAGTTTTAATGAGCTTGAAAATTGGTTTAGGCACATACTTTTCTTCTATCTATTGGCATAGATGTTCTCTTTCCTCCATGCATAAGGGTTCGTTCCTAATTTTTGTAGTCGCAAATATAAATCCTATTGCATCATATGTACGTTGTATCCGCCCTAAATTGTAATTTTCTACATAATTTCTACTTTGGATATAATTCTAATTAGCTTTCAGCGAGACCTGTGTTGAAATTTCATCTGTGATTTGCATAATATCCTAGGATTAGGCTTTCTCAGGTGTGATAAATATTTTTTTTCTATTGCAGTGTATGTGTCTTCGTGTTAAACTCTATGTGTTCTTTCACTATTTCCTTGCAGAGAATAAGGTCAAATAACACTTATTTTTCTCTTCTTACTCAGGTAGTGAACGGATCTTTTAAGATTTCTGTGATTTTTTGCTATGGCGAGTGGTGTGGTCGCTTCTCTTCCTCGTATCCGCACAACGATTGGACATATACCACAGAGATTGAAGACTATAAATATAGAACCGAGTTCTCGAGCTCGTCTTGAGGTGAGAACGTATCGAAGTACTGCAAAGGAGAAGCGTTTTACAAAAGGTTCGGATATCTCATAGGTTTAGCGGGATGAATATGCTCATGTGCGCGTCTTGCTCTCCATACCTTCAACGTCACTACTTAATTGTGATTACTTTGATGAGCATAAGTTGAACAACTCTTATAAACCCGTCCTTCACATCTACTGTACGAATCCCAGCTTTTTTTCGATTCGATTCGCTTCGTCGCATCGGCCATCCACGAGAGCCCTCGAACTTTTTGCGTGTGATTCGCTTGCTATTTAAGATTTTATCGTTTTCATCCCAGATATCACTGAGTGCTGGTAGAATCGCTCTTGACTCATTAGTTTTAGAATATCTAGGCCAGAGCGTTTCCACTTGGATCGCAGAGAGCAAACTCTTTCCGGACAACTTTAGTATCAATTTCTCGGCCATGGAAGAATAAGAGGCTAGGTGAACTTGAAGCAGAGTTGAAGAAGCAGCACGCTTATGATGATTGGCACTGCCACTTTTACGCTTACCGTCCACTATTTTAGCAAATATGCCAACAAAATGTGACTTGAGTATCACTATTTCCATGGTAAGTGGATGCTCACTATCTGTAACTCTGAGGCTTTCTGTCTTCTGAAGTGCTCTTTTTTCGAGTTCAAAAATATTTGTGGTGTCTAGTGCTAGTGCGTTTATTTTACTGTAATGAAAACTTTGTGCTATATAAAAATCTGTTTTGCAGGTCCTTCGACGGATTATCACGCGTTTAGTCCGCGAAGAGCGCGCTGAATTTCAGTGGAATAGAGCTGTAGAGGCTAGGCCATACATGGAAAGGGTGGGTATTATCTGTTGTATGATTCAACCTAAAGTAGTTTTTGTTCACTTGTTCAGCAGATATGTTTTTAGTAGAATGGAAGAGTAATCACTGATACTTCTGCTATCGACTGCTTTTTTACAGACCCGCTCCAAATGATTTAATCTGATAAGGATATTACTTGTTTTGAGCCGATAGGTCTAGTGCTATATAGGCGCCTATTTCGTCCTATTGGGACTCATCAGTAGCACCCTCCGTCGGTTTTTTTTTCGGTTTTACTCGGCGCCCATTCCTTTAGAGGATTATTTCACCTCAAGGGATCGACGGAACCGAGGGAGGGTGCTACTGATGAGTCCCAATAGGACGAAATAGGCGCCTATATAGCACTAGACCTATCGGCTCAAAACAAGTAATATCCTTATTAGATTTAATCACTGATATCTACGAATTTCGCATAGCAGTAAACTTGTGTATTTGTATAATGTAGCTATGTTCGACAAGACAAAATTGAACTGATGATCATAAGAGGATACAGACGACGGCTGCACCGCCTTCCTTATATTCTTTATGACTTAGGCTAAAAAATTGGCATAGTTATGCGGAATGACCCACTTGTTATTACTCCATTCAAAATACTGAGTTGTTAGTTTTCGCGTTTTGTGTAGGTCAAGCATAATTTCTATCATTGCCTTCTTCATTGCTGATAACGTCTACAAGGTAAATTTCATATACCTGGAATCGACTAAGCGAATGCAGCGCAGCGGTTATAGGTGCTCTGCGTTGCGCACAAGTTCGGTGATTTGATTCCGCGCTCGTGACACACCAATCCATATATCACTCCAGCGTTAATAAATTGGTACTAAACTGTTCTCTGACTTGTCTAAGAGGATAAGCAACACTGACTCGATACAGCAGTAGGCTGCCGCGAGTCATTGAACGGCCAGATATCCATAAGGCACTTCAAACGAAGTTAAAATTCAAAGGTGAATGCATGGTTCATGCGCTTACGTGGCGACCAGGTTTCTGCCGCATACGTAGGGCAGGGATAAACGTCGAGTAGAAAAGATGGGCACGGAGTCCCGATGTTCGTTGTTTTCTTCACTACGTCGTTTTTGAATATGTTTAATAAATTATTCGGGCGTGACGTCTTTCACTCATCAGAGTCGCGTTTTCTTCAAACAACGACGCTGCATTGTCACAAAAATTACTAGATGGGCTTTTTCTCAGCGATGAGATGAGTCACATTATTGAGGTGGGTCTTGTCGATTTTCTCGCTCTCCTTTCTTTGAAGACGACTACATGGAGTTTGTAACTGGGGTTTTTAGAAACGCTTAAAAATGCGCGGATTACAAACAGGCTACCGTTCTGTATCGTTGTTTTGCTAGTTTGATCCAGAATCATTGACGTCGAGTAAAACCGGATTTCTCCTACAGATAGCCGTGATCTGACATTTCCAGACTGATATCGAAAGGAATTCAGTATTTTATCTCTTGCAAAAATGCTCTATGCCTTGTTGAAGTTTTTCAGACAAAGTTGCTCGATCAATCGTCGTTTATCATTAGCTATCTTTTGTGCTGAAACGCCTTTCCTTTCTATTTTGTGGAATCATTGTTGTGTTGAACCTTCATTTTCTTCATATTCTGACACTCTGGAAGACACTGTACAATGCATTGATCCCGATGTGAGTCATACGTGGTCTCCATTTTCTTCATAATTTTTCCTTTTGCTGCGCTGTTCTTTCCCGTACTTTTCCTACGCAGTCCATAGCTTTAGCAGTCTGATGTTCCACCAAGCGTTGACCAAGATAAACGGGAAGCTAAGAACATGATTCACAATAAAGTGTATTTTGGATGAGGTTGCTCGAGATAAGCGATGAGAGATTGCTGTTCTCAAAGTGTTTGATATTGGTATAGTGAATTTGGGTTCTTTGCCGGCAGGTGATACTCGATGACTGAACTTTGCCAAGTGTTTGAGAAAGAGCAGCTGGAATGAAAAAGACGAGGGACGGAAAATTTTTCTCCACAATCAGGAAGGAGAATGAAAGAAAGCTTTTGTTATTTATCAAGATTTCTATTGATTTTACTGTTTTATTTCAGCAGTGATATGATGTTTCAAATGCACAGAAGAGAACTGAGTGGTGAGCAAAAACTTGTTCTCAGACGGGAGTTAAACTCGCTGATATCTATGGTAGAGACACTGAAGAATGAGTGTTGGCAAAACGGTGCCTTGGTGGTGTAGTGGTAGCAGGCGTCCCCGTTATAGTTGAAACACTGGTTCAACTACCGTCTGAGGTCGAATTTTTTGCTCAGCACTCAGTTCTCTTAGCTGTAATTATAAATTTTATAATTTTCACACTATATTCATGTAGACATAAATCGTCAATAATGCCATTTTTTTTTCGGGGATTTTCGGAAACTACGTCAGGTGACTTGCTTATTAAATCTATCTTCAATTTCTTTTTCAGTTAATCCAACTTGGATTGGAAAGAGGTGAACATGACGAATACACCGTTGAGATGATGGAGTGGTGGCTTCCGGAAAGGGATTTAATAACAAAAATGTATAACGTAAGTCCTTGTGTTTCGAGGAAATTCTCAGATTTTTCTGATTCTCGATCTACACTATTTCCTCTACACGCTCGTGCGCTTTTGATGCGTATATGATTGTATAACTTTTTGTGCGATGAAAACTTTGAGGTGACATGTAATCTTTTTTCGCTCTTACAGCCGCTATGGAGACCTCAGAATACAAGTTTATCCAGATGTACATGAGTATGGTATCAAATGGCTACCAAGAACTTGGTGAAATCCACAGACTCCTGTCGAGCGACAAGAAACAAATCGAGATCGAATTGTAACATGTTCTCGCTGCTGTGGTGCACCAAGATCTTTTTGAAAGCCAAGCAAAGTATTGGAGTCGCTCAGATTTATGCTTTCGAACAGCTATCCGAATCCAGTAAAGAGATTCCTCCAACTAGTAAGGCTGGGTCTCTAAAGGTTTAGCACGTGGTCCCTGGAAAGGGTTATGGCGGATTTGAAGTCCACTGAGATCCGAATTTCTCTCGTATCTCAGCATTGTGTTCATGCATTCGATTCTATTCTTCGCATTCATCCTCAACAAAAGTCATTGAACATTTCACGTTGCTTCGGCTACTGCTTGAAGTTTTTCTTTTTGGTGTTAAAGAACGCTAGACGAGACATTCTTCTTGCACTGGAGTTAACCAATCTAAAGCGTTTTGGCGTTCAATTGATTGGTTGCAAGATAGTATAATATTCGGGGAACGTCGAGGAATTGAACTAGCACCTTGCTTATCACTATGCTTCTGATACACTGCCACTAAGCACTGCGCTACCACACAGGGTAAAGCTATAGAAGTTGTAAATCTCTTTCAACGTAAATCACTTTCTTTGAAAAAATCCTTCAACATATCATATTTTTATCAGAAGTACTAGGTCTTACATCATATTCTTTCTACACCTTTTGATGTATTTCCAGCAAGTATTCAAATATCGATTGACTTCAGGTAATCATACCTCGATTCGTAGATCGCGAAGCTCCATTTACTTCTATATATCGTCTACCAACGCAGCGTCTTGTGCAGTATAAAACAAAGGCGACTGAAAAGTGGAGAAGATATGATATCGCTGTATTGGAAATAGATGGTAAGATAAGTCTGACACACATTACTACATACTGGTTCAGTCATTAGCATTCCAGGCAACCCGTTTCCACCAGTCTTGGGTGAGAAAGCGAATAACTCTTCATCTATACTAAACATTTTGTTGAATGATGCTCTCAATAATCGGTTGAAAAAGGTTCAGCAGAAGTCAGGAAATCTCGCGAAAGCTGAAACTATGATATCTCGAAGAAGTGGATTTGTGTAAAACTTCGAGTTATTTGAAGTTCTCCGATGGAATATATGTCTTTACAGCTTCTTCGTTTGTTGCAGATCCTCTTACAACTTTATTCGAGGTCTTCTTATACCTGAGTTATTGATTTTTTGTTTCAATTCGATGTTGATGTTTGCGCCTATAATAAATAGTTTGTAATACATCTGTTCGGTCATCATATCGTCTGGACGACTTGTTTACTGTCTAGAGATTAAAATGGAATTGAAATTTAGCATGGTTTGGATTTCTAAAGGCTCAAACGACCAATAGTTTATCGTAAGTTGCCTAGATTATAGGCTGCGTGAAAGGTTCATGCTGTTTCGGTTTTTCGATATGATTTCTGCAATGAAATTCCATGGTTTTGGTATCGTTCAGATGCGCATTTTCTTGCGAACAATGTGGTGTACAGTTTACCTATACTTGCTTGAAGATGGAGCTGTCGTTGGGAACGAACTCACTTGCTACTCATAGGACGAAAGGCGCGTAGGGGAAAATGCTCGGAAGCAGCCACGCAAGATTAATGGGGCTCGAGGCGACAGTACGATTGCAGAAAGGACGACTAGGAAGTGGTTCGTAAGGTTTAATGCTGGAGAGAACAGTCTGGAGGATTACTCACGTTCGTGCCGTCCAGAGAAAGTTCATCGTCAAGCTGTCCTTGAGATGGCTGAAGAAAATCCCTCTATGACATGCTGCATGCTAGGCAAAGAGTTCTATTGTTGCTTCAAGACCATCGCCAACATCTTCATGAATTGACTGAGTTCCAAGTCGCGGATGAATTATTGATGGAGTTTCCTGCAGGCGGCCGAAGCACGACTGATCTTCCAGACTGTTCTCTTCGGCTTTGAATTTCGTGAACCACTTCCTAGCCGTCCTTTTTGCAACTGTATCTTCGCTCCAAACTCTACTAATTTTGCGAGACGCTTTACTAGCATTTTTGTCCATTAGTGCATGCGTAGCAGGCGAATTTGTTCCCTAGAGAACTCCAACTCGAAGCGAATTTAGGCAAGTTGTATAGCAAAATGTTTGTAAGAAAATGCGCAATTGAACGGTGCTAAAATCATATAGTTTCATTGCAAAAGTCATATAAAAATACCAAAACAAGGCCAACTTTTTGCACAACCTATCATTTGGAAATTGTAAGTGTATATAAGCAGAATCTTGGACACAATCTCCCTACGAGATCTCTGACGCGCTTTCTGCCTCATTTATTAACATTTTTTGAGATACTGTTGCAAAACAACTTTCTAGCTTTACGTTGGATTTGTCAATGTATTTTTGTTCCCTACCAATCCTTATTTGATAGCGACTTGGTGGATTTCGCCTCATTTTCTCGAACGTGTACGATGGTTGACCTCTTCGAATGGCCTGAATTAGCCGTTCTAACGAAGGAACAAAGATTTGAACTTGTACTGAAAGGTCTCGATTCTCAGAGAGAACCATCTTTGAGTAGTGAAAGTCTCCAGAAATTAGTGTTTGAAAAGGTACGTTTGTCCTAAATTTGCTGTTTGCATTCATTCATTACTAAATTTAGAATCCTCAACTGAACTTCATTAGCATAACAGGATGCGGTTTGTCGTACCTGTCTCCTTCGATTACTGCCTGTTCAAACCTGACAAAACTTAGTATAACAAGAAATGGCCTCACCAGCGTTCCAGAGGAGATTGGTTAGATCTTGGTTGTACCGTAGTAATTTTTGGCTATCTTTTTCTTCTTCTCTTCCAGGAACTCTTTCAAAATTGACTTTTATCGATCTTAGCGACAACCGTTTGGAACGCTTACCACCGTCCTTTTCTAATCTGACCAAACTCGAGACTTTTGTGGCTACCGGAAATCGAGTCAGCTTTTTCTCAGTTTTGCTCTTTTTTCCTCCAAGCCAAGATAACCAGTGCGTTTTCTGCACATTTCAGTCATCGATGTAAAAATTCTATTTCTTTTAAGCTTACAAATGAAGGACTGTTCGATTTCTCAGCCATGCATGATCTATTGATGCTCGATCTCTCTCACAACGATTTAGCAGAAGTGCCTTCGACAGTGATGAGTGTGGACCTCGTCCGCTTTCATACGCTTAGTCTTTCTCATAACAAAATCACTGAGGTATCTGAAATTGCATTGTAAATATAAGGATAAGTAATATGACTGTTTTAGGTGCCTGACGAGCTCAGCTTGAACCATCACTTGAAATCATTGAATCTATCGGATAATGGCTTAACAGCTTTACCATGGGCAATTGGACAGTTGGAAAAGATTCGCGTGCTGGATTTATCTCAAAATCCATTCAAAGACGGACGCTTCAAGAAACTCGCTAATGATAAGAGGGCTAAGGTAGTTCCTTCTCGAAAATATATACAGCTTTTTCTTTCTTATTACTCGCCCAATCGCACCTTTACAGACTTTTGTTGTTCTGGTTCAGTATTCAATTACAGGTCTCCGCTGTTATAGCCTATATTTTGAAAAATTCCTCAAAACAACCAGAGCATTCCTCCATCGGCACGGCCGAAGGAGATCTGATATCAGAAGAGCCGTTGGTTGAGAATGAAACTGTTGTTCGGATTGGTGCTCCAGATGTATGTTGATGCTTGATGTTGATAGTTTCAGTCGAAATTTACATTTCTTTCGAGCTTTTGTGTCTGAAAGGAGAAATAGGGTAGGTCGTTTAGCTAATAAAAGGTTTAGGGTAGCCGTAATGTAATATCTAAGGGAACGCTATGCTACTACGTTATTTTTTTGCTTATCGGCTTGTTTTTGTGTTAAAATCGATCATTTTGCAGATGTGTGTGAAACGACTCGAGTCGGTAACTCCATTTCGGCCATTTCTTTCTTGTTGTGTCTTGACTAATCTCGATCTAACCGGCGAGAATTTCAGAAAATTCATCAGTATGCAGGTATTGTTTATACTGCTTTTAGTCTTATATCTAATAATGTTTAGCGTTCTTTTCCGTTAAACAGCACAGAATGGCGATATGATCCCTTTCGCTGAACAAGAACTTTTCATAAAAGTGTTAGTATCTACTCGAAAGCTTAGATCTCGGGCTAACGCGCTACATGCTTGTTTTCTAGAAAAGTCTTTTTACAGCGAAGTAGCCTTCATAGTTAAATTGTTTCACACGCGCTCCTCCCTTTCATCATTATCATGCCCATATTTCGCTGGACAAAACCCTTTCCTCAGACTGGCAGTAGTCGTTCGATAGCTTAAAACTTGAAAAATTCAAAAACATGTTTACCTTTCAGGAAGGCTTCTTTACAGCGTTGCGGAAGGAAAGATTTATGTTTCACACACGCGTATTTGTCGTAGGACAGAGTTGTTCCCTTGAATTATGAGTAATCATTTGATAACGTAGGTTTCGTTGACTCCAACGCTTTGCTCAGTTTCTGAAAAAAGCGTTTTTATGCAGTGTAGCAGTGGAAATAAGATTGAATTCTACAAACGCTGCGCATTTGATTGTCACCTAATGTTTAGGCTTGATGTGCACTGACCATTGATCGATATCGAGCGCGGTGGCGCGACTTCCATGTGGAGTGCTATTTTTTTCATTGAATTAGGATTTTACCGCTTTGGAAAATCTCCCCATTAAACGTATGACTCTGATAAGCAAAGATCTCCTCTACATGCTCATTTGCTTCTCGTGCTTACAGCGAATTATAATTGCGAACAAATGAATGTGCGCAGCAGGTGTGAAACATAATTCAATCTCGGATACTACAGCGCTATAAAAAGGTCTCTTCAAAAAACGACCACGTATCGCTGTAGTGCAACTCAAGCTTTCGCTGGATTCCAAACAGTCTCATGTATAGGTGTTGTCCAGCGAAAGAGGTCTTTTTTCATTGCGTGCCGTCTAACGCAAAAGTGCCATGTTGATACATGAACCACTTTGAATCTCGCGCGGGACTTAAACCCGCATTTTACTCTTTCTGGGATCTCCTGCTAACAGCTGCACTAGCGGGGGTTGTGTTCTTCTATTACTCCTGCGTTGAAATATACCGATTGTCAGCAACCAACCGTCTGCGATTTGGCCTAGTAATCACATATCGGCAGCCAGTTACGCTGACGGCTAATGAATATTTGTTATCAACAAGAATCTTTGTCACTCAGCACCATTAGACACTTAGTTATAATGTCGTACCTTCTTCATTTGGTTACTTTATCTAACTAAAATTATAATTTTTTCCTTCATTATGCGCGTCCCAGTCATCTAATATCAGAATTGTCTCCCGACTTTCTTCGGAGCTGAATCTTTTTTAACAGAATGCAGGTCAAGCATGTTTGAATTTTGAGGATAGCTAGGCTGGGACATTCTGTAGAGCGTCCATTATTGAATGCGGGAGAGTGTTGAGAGGCTGTCGGATCAGTCGTGCGTTGAGCATCAGTAATCTGTCGACCGCAGTCCCCACCCCCACCCCTGTAACATTCTACCACTGCAGAGGAAGCAATTCATTGAGGAATTCTTGGTCTATGGTTATTTTAATCTCAGAGTATTACAACATCACAGAATATCACATTATCAGATTACAAATAAGCCGTTATAGACGAAACTTCACGAGTCATCGTTATGCGGCCACCGTACCGTAGCAGCAATAGGGACACATGAATTGAAAGCAATCAAACCACCGCTGAAATATCTTGCCCTTCCTCCTGATGAGTTATATGTGGGTACAGACCTTCTTCAGTTCTTTTTTATTTTTATTTCGGTCATACGTTTTCATGGTTCTTAGCATTAAGTTCTCTAATTCATCGAAATCTGTATTGAAACCTTGCTTTTTTTTCCTGGGATTTGTGAGAGGAGCGATGCGCTCTTTTGTGATTTTCTTTCGTTGCTTGGCTCAGTGTTCCACTATAACGTTTATTATCGCATCGAATCCTGCTTATCATGATAATTACGACTGATGTTCTATGGCTTGTTACGTGTAATTGCTTCCAGTAGCATGAGTTGAGGTGTACTTATTTTAATATCTCAGAAATGATTGTTACTTTCGCATTTAATCCATTGCAAACAATGGATTCCGAGCTGTAATGTAAGATTAGGAAATCAGGTAGGCTATGTAAGTCAAGTGTTTTTATGGAGAACCTTTTCTGGTTACCTTTTCTATTCCGCATGACCCATTTTGGGTCACGCCCACGCTCCATCTGCACGTCGACCACGGCGACTGCCGCACGAAAGTCAACGCGGCGCCCCTTCCCATCATCGGCGGTACCGAAGGGGTTAATCTGTTGATTGGTGATACGCTACCAGATGGTGTTCCTTAGAAATTATGTAGGATTATTGTTTGGCAATTCCAAGTGATGGTCGCCTTCTGTTCAGATCCTTCCGAGTAGATAAATTTTCAGATCACCGCACTGCACAAGAAGAAGCCTGTGAATGCTCGTGAATTGATTAACGCGCTGACTAGGGATGCCGATTTGGCGCGAAAGAGGACGAAACGCAATACGTTGAATCCTCTACATAGGTTAGTTTGATACATTTCGTGCCATTGCAACGTAGTCGGCCATTACGACTTAGCCCAAATGACTTCTGATCTAAATTAGTTCAAAAGAACAAATAACTGAGAAATTCCTGTGATTAACTTTACTGTGTAAATCTGTCAAGGTATGTGCATGTATACGTGTGAAGCCCGTGTTCACAAGTAATCTAGGCTGCAGCGCATTTTTTTTTCTGTTTTTTCTCGTTCGCCATCGCCATCCATTCTAGTAGCTTTTATACATGATAGTGTCCGCGAGTGTTCTGTGATCAATGACTCGCTACGCAGTCGTTACATCGTGATGGTTATAACCCCATAGGACGACCCTTACATCCTCTTGGAGCCCACTTCACAGTTCTTTTCGTTCATTTGAAGTTTGATGTTCTCATTATAAAACTAGTCTATCTTTATCTTCCGTCAACGTATATTTTCTTGGATCTAGAGGATAAATTCTGGAGATGAGAACTGAGAATTTCAGCTGGACGTTGTGTGTCTCGACTATACTTTCATTGCTGAGCGGACTGTTGATGAGCGCCACTATATTTGGGCACTCTAGGTGGCAGGCCCTTTCTTGTGAGGCCCGAATGTGGCCCGCGCTGCTCTCCCTTTTGTCTTATCTCCCCTCCATTTTGTTCTCCACGTTCGTTGAACACCGAGGATGCAAGTACGACCTAGCTGCATAATCAGAGAAGCATCGAGTTCAATTTGATCACCCCACCGTGGTTTTTCGTCAACAGGGTTTTCTTCCGATGTATACGTAGTCCGCTCTATTTTCTCGAAAAGATTATGTTCTCATCAGGAAAACGAATATGTGACATGAAAGCTCCTTTTGATTTTGCGGAAGGAGAGCTATTTATCTTTCTCATCCCAACTGAATGACTTTATTATCCACTTCAGTGCGGCCATAACAGCTTCAGCGACTTTATGTCGCCTTGTTGAATTTTTTTTATCTAAATGAATGGTGAGGGGTGGTTGAAATTTTTTGTTTTTTGTGTCGATCTGTTAACAATCTTCTTATGTTCGTATAAGAAAGTCAATACCTCAGTCCTCGAGCACTGATAAGGATGTATACCATTCGCAGCTGTCAGACGCTTTTTCATAGTCGATAAATCTTGACACAAGGGACACATGGTCTTTCCGATAGACTTCTGAGACGCGACACACCGTCTGGACGTGATTTGCAGCAGAATCCCTGACGTATTTTTTTTTTCAACTGTTTGCATTACATACATGATGTAGTATACGATGCGCTAACCTTTGTGAACAGATCAAAGATTTTATCGGATGCAGAGTGACTTAGAGAGAATGTCGAGCGGTAGTCACGAAATCCCCTTGGGTCAGTCTTCACGGACATGGTGACCACGGTCAAGGTTCCCCACTGGTCTGGGATCTGCTCCATCAGAAATTAGGTTGTTATATGTGCCACGAGAATCACATGTAGTTTATGACGTTTTAGCTCGAAGGATGTCGCCACTAGTGATTCCACACCCTGAATCTGTGTGCTTCTTCACGTGTAAAATCCCATTGAATCTCAGAGTAACAAATGGGTGGTTTTCTTCAGCAATGACTTTAAAGATCGAGAAAGATTTTGTGAAATAGAAGAACTAGATTTGTAATTTTCGTTCTCAATTCAATATCTTGGTCGAATGTGGTGATCACTACTTCTTTAATCGAAGCTAATAATAACCGAACATCATAGTTCTGCCGGTCGTGAAGGCACTTATATGTACTGCTTCGTTTTTAAGCTACGTTCTGCAGCTTTCGCTGCTCGTGCATAATCATGGATTTTTTCAAGTCCAAAATTATATGTAATTTATAATAAAATTTGACAATATATTTTGACCTTTTCGTAGGGTCTGTTATGGGCACTCAAACAGTGCAAGAAACGTGTTTCGGCCTTCCAGCCTCGTCAGTTGCATGGCCCATTTTCGTTCAGTCAATTTCTCGGGTGTCTTCCCTCACATAGAGTGATCGACGATGAATTTTTCACATTCAACGTACGATAGAACAATTACCGCGATGTTCTTTCACGTGTGTTCACCAAGCACCTTATGTGAAATATCATCTATGTCAAGATGAAGAAGCAGAATTGTGCGCACTACTGGTTGTAGATTCCTGGAGTCCATGTAAATCATAAATCATTGAGCTATCTGGAATGAAAAGAAACCACAATCTATAGTTCCAGAGATCTCATAAATTTTCTTGGTAATTCCAAATATTGGGTGTACTAATATGACTCCGCGTTTTTCCCTTTGATATTAGTAAAAATAAGTGAACGGAAATTCTTTTTATTTTGTGTGAAAGTGCGTTGAAAACGCCACTTATATATATATATATGTTTTATGTGCAAAATATTTTATATGATAGTTTTATAGGATTTTGAAAATGACGATATATCCATGTATATTTATATATATATATATCCATGTATAATATATCATATACATATATATATATATATATATATATATATATATATACATGGACATATGTATTAATGCACACATATATAGATGTGTGGGTACCCATATATATGCGTATATATTCACAAATATATCCATATATGTGTATATGCATATATATGTAAATATGCATAGTATATATGCTTAAATCCTCCAGAAATTTCCTATAATTGAAATTTATTATCAGCAGTATTACATGTGCTGTAAAAAGATCCGGCATCAACTTTTGCCCTACAAGAACAACTTCACGAGGTAATAGAGAGGCAACACGAACCTGGTGTTAGGAAGACTGATTAGTGTTCATCACAGGTATCTAGACCTTCAAAAAAAAAGCCCTTTTGGGCGCGTCTTCCGTGACTTATCAATCATTTGAGAAGGACATATTGTTGAAAATTCTTACCTCGTACCCGACTAAAGTGTGTAGATCAATGTCGCTGCTAAATTATCATAGTATAGTGAGTCGCCACACCACATCCAGTGGTTTAGGAACGAAGCGCGAAAAGGTCACCATAAGTAGTGATCGTCTGTAGTAGCTTGGCAAATCACTTTGAGGAAAGTACTTTCTGCAATTAAATACTGTTATTCCATTTTATGTAAGAATCATATAATCTAGAAACGTCTTTTGATAAAACACAACTACTGTTAATACCTAAAAAGTGGGGGAAGTATAGATACATTTTAAATCAAGTGTAGTAATATCGTTCGTGAAGCTGTTGAAAATGTTAAGCAAGTTGTCTTCCTGATTCAATTTGATGTGTTGGCCTATTGTTGGTAATTTTCTGCCTAATATGTGGGTAAGGCAAACATATTCAATCCTGTGATTTTTGAGGCGATTAGTCGATTGATTCGCTTCTGAGCTTCGTAGTTTATTCATCCAACCAATGTAGCGTCTGTATAGCAACATATCATTTGTTTCGAGTGTTTTCTTAAGACTACAGCTCAGATTTCAATTTGCCAAAAAAAAAAGCATTTTTGAGCCACGCATGTCATGTGGTCTATTAAAGATGGGCTGATTTGAGTCATGTGGTGGTATGATTTGATTTACAAATGAGGTCAAAGGAGTATAAAAAAAATGATTTTAGACTGCCTTATAAGCTTATCTGAGCTATAAGTCAGCCCATCTTCAACAAACCACATGACTTGCGTGGCTCAAAAATGTATAGCAATAGATGGCCGAGCAGTCGTAAGCATACGGGAGAATTTGTATTCGATGCAAGTGAAAGTATCACCTAAAGGACACGATTTGAATGTTGGCCAGTCATGCTGAATTGTTGAGTAGTTCAATTCACCACTAGATAAATTTTTTATTTTTTCCTGGAATTAATTTAGATTGTTTGAACGCTTGAAAAATGCTCCTTTTTCAATTGTGGAAAGCCATATAATAATATTACTGAACCATGTGTTATTTCAGATATCTGAATTTAGTCGTCGATCTGCCACTGCTTCCATGTCTCATTGACGCTGAAGGACTAGTTATCAGTTTACCGCCAATAACTAATAGTGATCTAACCAAAGTAAAAAGAAAAATCCTTTCACATTTCTGTAGAAAATTTCAGTCTGTTGATTTCCAGATGTCCGAAGAAACGCAGTCTGTCTGGATAGAGGTTTCGTCAAAGGAGTCAGTAGCAGTTTGCAAGAAGGTATTGCAATTTTTTTCACATATGGGGAAGAGAAACAAAGTAAACCTGCATACATCAATATAGTGATAACATTATAAAATTGCCTTCTTCATGAAGGGGTTCAATGTCGATAATGACTGCCGCGCCACGCCGTAGACGGTTGGCTGTTGACAGATAACGCGTTGTAGCGTAGAAAGAGGAGAGTGCGAAACGAGCGTCGGTGGTGCAACGGTTTAGCACATACTCCCGGAAAGAGTAGGATCTGGGTTCGAATCCCGGCTGACGCAAGCGTTTTTGCACACCACTCTACTTTAACATTGGGTTTATTATGAAAGTGGTTTAACGCTGAAACAAACAGATGCGTGGGTCTTTTTTTTTTGTTTTGAAAAAAATAGCATGCGAAATGTCTGTCATTATTGTGTTTTCATCGATGGTTTTGTAAACAATAACTCATTGTGGATCCAAATCTCCAATCTTGGATGAAGGACATACATCTTGCTTGCTTGGACGATTCGTTGTACTCGATCATCACTGCTAGTCTTACTAGTAGTCAATTGTTGTGTTGAACTGGTATTTTTCAAATTCTTCAAAAAAAAAAAAACGGCCTCGACCAATAACTACACGTTATATTTGTTATTCTGTGATTTAGCATGTTCTGCTCTTCTTCATGTTTTTTCTTCCCCATGAATTGAAGTAATGTCAGTTTAGGTACTGGAACAACTGATTTCGGAGACCATGTTGATCTGCCCACATCTGAAAGTCTTTCAAGTAATTTTTTGAACACAATATCTTTTTGATCCTATTAAGTCTAAGAAGTGAAGTTGATGAAGTGGTAGTACATATCGTGACGTAACTCATTATCACAGAATATGCAGATTTCAACACTTTTTTAAACTCATCTCCTCCTTCTTTCAAGCACGAAAGTATTGCTGTCTTCTCTGAAGCAAAAAAGAAAAGACGGGTGAGTATGTGCAGGTGTGATGACACTGGAATCGAATAAGACTATGATAAGTACACATGTTGACTTCAAAAATATTATTGCAGCACTAATGATTGCCCGCTAAATATTTCCTCTGAAATCGCAGAGGTGTTGCCTGAAGATTGCAAATCTAAGCCTCTCGGGACCGAGCCGTTTCCGTTGTACATACTTTTTCCCCAAATTTTCAGTCATTCTTCAAAAGCATGGATCTCGACGATTTCTTTGCTGGGTTTGCTTTCTAGAAAGGCTTTCTTAATGCGTTGTAGCAGCGGAAATAAGATTATGTTTTATACTAGCTCTGCTTTATTCATCCGACTAAAGTTTGTGGATAGCTTTTTACCAGAGTTTTAATACTTATTCTATGATTTGAAAACCAATGATTCTGAAAGTACGTTTGGTCTTTGAGAAAGGTCTTCATGGTGCGCTGTAATAACGAAAAGGTTGCATCTTGATCTCAGAGTTTCCTTCGCACTTAAGAGTTATATGTTTATGTGTCAAAAGCGTGCAAGAGTCTAGAGAAAATCGTTTTGAATTAGGAGCGAAATCTGGAAATACCCTCGAAATGGAGGAAAAAGTTTCAAAAAAAAAAAAACGAAAATTGTGGTGCAACCAGGGACTCCAACTGCCACCCAGAAGGGGCGTTTTTCATCATTAAGAAATTTTCTACGTTTCGAAAAGCATTGTAAGTTTCACTTACTTTTAAGGATGCTTTGTTCTATCGTCTGGCTATTACTTTTCAGTATCATTCTATCTAAATAGTTTGAGCATAAAACATAATTTTTTTTAGCTCTACAGCGCTTTATCAAGACTTTTTTGGAAATCGAACCCAGTTTCAGGAGCATAAAGATTTGTGTTACCAAAAGATTATTAGAAGTTTGGTGAAAAGCCAAGCACAGACC
Organism: Parelaphostrongylus tenuis; assembly: GCA_019055375.1. Classification (NCBI taxonomy): domain Eukaryota; kingdom Metazoa; phylum Nematoda; class Chromadorea; order Rhabditida; family Metastrongylidae; genus Parelaphostrongylus; species Parelaphostrongylus tenuis. The sequence goes on along the minus strand of JAHQIW010000752.1, from coordinate 102,005 downwards.
AAAAGTGCGTGCTGAGTGTGGAACGTGATTTTCTTCGTCGTTGCTGCAGCGCATTAAGAAGTTCTTTCCAAAAAACCAAGCCAAGTGTTAGGATCGCGATTTCTCAAGTTTCTGAAGCTGTCGAGTGACTGTTAAAACTCTTGTAAAAATAACTTTTTTTTTTTGAAAAAGCCAAAGTGCTAAACTCTCCAAACAACGCGATGTGAAAACGTATTGTTCTCTTCGTTGCTACAGCGCACCACGAACGCTTTTTCAGAAAGCAAAACCGATGGTTGTTTCATAGCTGTCGAGCGACCAAAAGTCTAGTAAAAAATCTCTGTCCGACGAGAAGTCTGTGAGAGTGTACAACAATGTACTCTTGAACTCCGAAGAGTTAATAAAATGCGAAGCAGTGTTAATGCGTCATTAGCACGGTGGTTTCCAAAATACTTGTTGACAACGTCGACCAATTTCGTACCACAAATCCAGTACACTGAATAATGTTCGAGAATTTTTAGTCTTGTTCAGAAATGTAATTCAATGCTGATCCAATTGTTCACCTGTAAAATCTTGAGACAAAGGTGCTGAAGTTCACCAGAGATACTAGGCCCTTGTGTGTCAGACAGAGCTTCTCAAACAAGTCTGCTTCCAATTTTTTAGCCACCGAGAATATGAGGCCCGGTCAGCTTGGTGCGGAATCGAATTATGACATATTAAACGATATTATTTACCACTGCGCTGTCCCTTCGGCGTAAATTGGTGAGGATGATTTCCCGTGGAATCTACTTGATTCCCGCTGTAATACTTCCAGGTCTTCAGCAGTGGATGTCACCGGCCCTTTGTAGATTGGTCTTCGACCGATGTGAGGTTGAACGAAATACCATGTAGGTTTTCACACCTTTGACTGCTGAGTTGTACTTCCTCATCCTCATAAGAATATACATGCACATGCATATATATATATATATATATATATATATATATATATATAATATACGTATATGTATACGTATGCATATGTATATGGACATTTACAAGTATTTTTCTACATTAGCTGTCATCATAATTTGCTGTGTAGTCCCAGCACTTTCTGCATTCGATTCGCTTCCTCGTATTCATCCTATAGAATAGCTTTTGAAGGTTCCATGTATTGCTTCGGCTGCTACTTGAAAATCCCATCTTCTTTGTGAATGTTGTTGAGTGGTCGAGACGGTTCTCTGCAATCTTGAAGGTTACCTAGCTAAGGCGTCCTCTAAGACAATTGCTGATCAATTGCACGAAAATATTAGTGAAAAGGGATCTCACGGCTTGCTTATAACTTTGCTTCTGACCTGCTCTCATCACTGACCACTGCATACCCCGCCCATATATCCGTACGTGCATGCTCATATATATATATATATATATATATATATATAATATATATATATATTATATATATAATATATATATATATATGTATATGGATACACATACATATGTGCATATATACGTCATGTATGTGTGTACATATGTATGTACACATATATGTATGAGTACATGTGCGCATATATGCGCGTATATATGCACAATATGTATATATATATGCATATATATAATGTGGATATACGTATATAGGTTGGACGTAGCAATGTCGGTGAGTTGTGTGCTTCTCGTACTGTTGCCAATGACTGTTGTTGGCGCTGTGAACTCTCTGATTTTCTCGATGTGTGTACATATCTTCACTGAAAAATGAGCTGTTTGTATATGTATGGATCAATGGAGGGAGACTTGATGGAGTGGCAGTCACAGCCAGGCACACATTGCGACAGACAGACATACACAAACTGACCTCGATCAATAGAGCACAGACACAAGGACACACACTCCACCCCATAGATACACAGACATACAGACGTATACACACACACTCACACACACGCACACACACACACATGCTGCCTCCTCTATAGGCCGGTCCGATTCCCATCCATTTTCTCCATTCGTAACATAGCTTTAGGAAATAGAGCTATCAACGCGGCCAGGTTTTGGTTCTGATTTTCCGGAGATCTCAGGTCATGTTAGTAAACATGCTTTACTATATGTAGTTAAACCACACTTGAACTTGTCAACCTCACCTGACCAGGCGTGATATCATGGCAAGCCCTCTAGGCTCATATGTATTCGATAATCCCTAATCTGTGGTGATGGACTCGACAATATGCTTAGATATACTGTGGAGAAGGTAAGAAGCGATAGAACGTCGACGATATGTCTGGTCAAAGTCTAAGAATGTTATCGTCCTTTCGTACTTTGTGTGATGGCAATTTAGCTACCACACTTTTGAGTGTTTGTAGAATCTTTGTTGAATCTCTCAGCGCAACAAATATAGTAATCCTGCAGTAGGAAAAGTTCTCGTCAAAACAGTTGTGTTATGAAGGTGATAAGGTGGTCGATATACAGTTTTTCCTTCGTTTGAACAGGGTGATTACGTTTGAACGTGTGACGAATGCAAATTACGTGCGGCATACAGACAGTATGAGAGCTAAAAATTTGGTTTAGAGGAATAACCCTGTGTACCAAGGTGATTGGAAACTAAGGAATCTGTCTCTTAGGGGTTTCCTACAGCAAACTAGTGAAGTGAGATCTTAGTTTTAGCACTCAAATACTCAAAACAAATTGCAATAACTGAGTGTGTCGTTTTTTGATGCTGTGTAATAAAGCTCTGTGAAACTAATACTGATGGAAAACCGATACGCTGTAAAATTTGCCTTTTTTTCAAAAAAATGAAGCACTTTTTCTAGGTGCGTGTATACAGCGAAAACGATGATTTGCTCTCTGTATTCCCCGACAAGAATGACTTGTCATCGCTTCACGTGAAACGTGAATACGTCCAGAATGCCGAGAACGAGGTTTAACAAAATTTATCAATTGAAATGTCCTTCTTGTTTTCGTCCGAAAAAAACCTTTCAAAGCATTTGCTAGTTTTGCTATTGGATTGTGCCATTATCACCTTAAACTCCTACTTTTAATCATCTATCCAATACGACTCAATTCGTAATATTCACATCAATGAAGAGATTTATCCGAATATCTCATTTTGTCCCTAAAATCTTGACATATGTTGTGCTCTTTGGTTTAATAATAATCAGCGAGAGAATGGCGCAATAAATTTTTCTTTGAATGTGATTGAAATGTACTCGAAAGTCCTTTTGGTATGCACTTTATGTTTTTTGTTAAGTAGCGTGGTCCAAGCGTATTTTTCAAACTTTTGAGTATCGGGGGTGAAAAATCTATCATATTTCTTGTCTCTTTTGCATTGAACATTTAATCTACCGTATTTTGTTAGGCAGGTCTAGCATTCCTATGCGGTTTTTTGTTTTGCTCAGAAGCGTTCACATTCTCATTTATATGACGGACATTCCTGCAATTTAATGCATCTCTCCACATTTTTGTACGTTTTTGAATCTGCTTCTTGAAAACCTCAGCTTTTAAGATCTGACTCAGTCGGTTTATGAATGAGAGTCAAGCAATCCAAAAGAGTTCCTCACTGAAAGATTACGAGTCTTACAATTTTAGACGTTGTTACCCGTATACGTGTAGAAATGAGTTATACTGATAATACCTTGTACTCGTATGGACCTCATGATAATTTTCATTATATAAATGTTTAGTACTATATATAAGTATAAATGATGATTTGTTCGTAGATAAAGAATTTTCTCCTCAAGTTCCAAAGCCGTGCTAAGGTTGGTGGCGTGGCCATTATCTCAAGCACTGGTTTACTCCTGGCTCAGCGTCCATGTATGAATATTAAACTCATTCTGAATTTGAAAGAACCAGCTGAATTATACCACTATAACTACACGCTCGTAATACCATGTTGTCCAGGTCTCATTATTTTATTCAACTCCTTCCCTATCGTCCGTCATCCATTTTGTTCAAACTTTTTTGAGTTTAACTTCAACTGCTGCTTGACATTTCTCTGGCTTGAAACACTGGCGAGTTGGTTTTTCATAGAATATTGGGATGACCGCCTATGGAGCTATTGGATTTTCATCACAGACAGACTTTAACTTTTGTGAATTGGAGGGAGCAAGCTGGTCGGAGAATCGGTTGGATGTTTCTCAACCCCAGATAGGAGAACGGATTTTGGGTCTGGGCTAGGTTGAATCAGCGTCTTAGTCGTATTAAACAGCATCACTATCACTACGTTACCCGTCCGTATGCATTTTAATTATTATTATTTATTTGATATTTTTATATTTTATAAATTTCGACATTTTTATAATTATCAGTAATTTATTTAACATTTTTATTATCACTATTTATTTAATATTTTTATACTTTATATACTTTGATGTTTTTATATTATTATTATTATTTATTTAATAATAATAAAAATATATACGGACGAGTAACGTAGTGATAGTGGTGCTGCTCAATACGGCTAAGCGCTGATTCAACCTAGCCCAGATCCAAAATCCGTTCTCTTATCTGGGGTCATGAAACATCAGACTGAAATCTCTGACCACCTTGCTCGCTCTAATTCACAAAAGTTGAAGTCTGTCTGTGGCGAAAGTTCAATAGTTCTCTAGCACGGCCATTCCAGTATTCCATAAGAAATCAACTCGACACAAGTTCCTGTGCCTGTTCAAGTTAAGGACTCATGTAAGCTTCAATCTTGAATGAAAAAAATCAAATAACCATGGCGAACCAACTAGTAATCACAGTTCACAAGCCGAATCTAGCAAGGTTTACGAAGAACCTGGAAAACGTCCTTAAGCAATTCAAGGAAGAGGAGTTGAAAACAATCAGCACGAACACCACGGAAATAACGACGAACGTAGCTTAAGATATCTCTCAAAAGTTGGAGGATGCTGTCAACGCTTTTGAGAAATTTCAGCAAGGCTCAATAAGGAATTAATCAACTTCGCAAATACACTCGACAAATCACAACATCCAAACGCTGAGGAAGAACTCGAGAAATATTTAGATCCAGCAGAAGAAGCAACTGAGCAGCATCCCTACTACGTTACCCGTCCGTATGTATACATGTACATATATATGATATATGTATATGTGAATATACTCGCATGTGTATACATTATATATATATATATATATATTGCCTATTCATATGTACATATACACATATATATATTCATACACATATAGATTTATGTAAATGTCTATGTATATGTATGTTCACCCGCATGTATATATGTATATATATATGTGTATATATATATATATATATATATATATGTCCTGAGAACAGCTACTTCATTAACGCTACTCTTTTTTCCCTTCATCGAGACATTCTCGTTCAATCTAAACGTAGTATTTCATGGATGAAGTCAGCTGATGGAAATGTGGTAGCGCTGTTGTTGAAGGGTATCATTCTGTCCTTGAGATGCCTATGCATATTGCCATAAATAGAAAAACTTCCATTTTCATTAATATCAAGTAGCTACCAATATTCTATATTTAATCATTTTTCCATCGGGAAACAATGTTATGTTCAATTGGACTTTATCTAATTTCACTACGCATCTTTTCTCACTATTTTTTTTTATGTAATTTTCATAATCACTTATAGATAGAACATGCTAATCGAGAAAACAGCACATGAGCACCACTTCGCATGTTCGTTTTTGATCCTATGTTATACAACGATTACTAATTTCAAGCCCACTCTACATGACATGAGGATTTCACACAAGACAGGCTCGCGTAAGTATGTAAATAAAAATACCTATCAAAGTTCATTGAATGCTCCATAGATATGTAATCACAGTGAAATATACAAACTCAAGGTCTTGATGAAATGCACCAAACCGCATTGCTGGTAGTGGGAAAATTTCTCGTTATTGAACTCGTGAGCTTAATTAAATATGAATGAGCATGTGCCAAAGCGGCCACTCTAATAAAACGATAAAAAGTTATTGTTTGCCATACAAGTCGTTTTCGCTAGGTACTACTGTGTGATCAGGAAAGCGAGTTTTGCTTTGTCGGTCTTCATTTTTGAGAACATTTACCGTACTACATTAGTACCTGATCTTACCAATTACCAAAATCAGTTGTAGTTGTACACATTTTCGTTTCAATTTTCTAATTTATTGTATTCATTTTATCTGCAACAATAAGTGAGGAAACACAGTGACAAGATCAGGAGCATAGGAGATGCCTTTCTTGTATATCAATCATAAACTATTAAATCGTCTAACAGTGTGACTATTCATATGTTAAGTTTATTCCCCTTGTAATTGCATTTGCTTACGTTTACTTATTGTTTAGTCAAATTCGTTTTTTGTTGCTTTTCTACGTGTTTTTTATTTTCTTAGGATTTGATCGCGTTTGCAGAGAACATATGCGTGTTGAATACTCATTTCCACATCATGAAATCTATCTTCTTCATTGGTTTCGGGACTTTTTTGAAATGGTGTGTTAGCGTGTTATTTTTCGAGAGTACTGCCTTCACGTCCTCTTGTATATCTTCAATGTTGCTCCTTTTATTTTATTTTTTCCATATCAATTTTTCAACATATTGTTATTGGGTGGTGATCTTCTCACCCATGTTTGTCAAGTTTATAAAAAAGAATTTGAAAGGATCAGTACTACATAAGTATCGACAGTTTTTGGCATGTGATATATTGACAGTATGATGGGTAATTGTCACTTCCAATAAATCGTTCCTGTGGGTTGTATTTTTGTACCTTCAATGTTGCGCTTTATGCCAACCTATTGAATATCTCATACTTACTTTTGGGCAATTTCCTAAATTTCATTTCAAAGTTTTGTTTGGGATTGCTCTCTCTGTGGATCGCTTACAAATTGTTTGTTTATACACCAATTATGAGGGTTCTGTGAATAGTGTTGTTTATCTAAAAAATTTCCTGCCTTTTCCTTTAGTCACAAAAAAAGGGTTGAACTAACGTCTCCACATCAGATATACAACATTGTGGAAATTGGTGCCAGATATACGAAGCCGCGTCGTTGGTTAATTTAGATATAAATACGTTGGAATGTTTATCGTGATAAACTTTCATTTATACTTCGGAAAATATTTTCAAGATATGGTCTCATTCGTCCTAGTGGAAGCAGAGTCACATGAAGTGCTTATGGAGCTGATTCAATATTTGGTAAGTGCGCAATTAATTATTTAGAGCAATTTTGTTGAATAGTTATTTCATAACCTAAAATATTCTTTTCAGACAGGGAACTCATTGAAATTCACTGTCGCAGCAGATATTCGTCGTCTTTTTGCGAGAACATATCTTGATGTTGAAGGAATATCTGCCGGCGATGTATCATCGTCAAGTGGAGATGTGAACCCCGTTAGGTTAGGCTTGACTTCTTATTGAATTTGTGTATTACTTTGAAGGAACTATATATACGCATATGTATGTATATACTTATAAAGAAACTGTACACACATAGGTGCATATATTGTATGTATATATATATATATATATATATATATATATATTGCACACATACGCATGTGCACATGTTTGTGTTTATACATGTATATAAATATATATATATAATATAATATATTATAATACATATACATATACATATGCATCCATATACGTGTGTATAAACGCAGTTTCTCACAAGGTAGAAACTTATACTTGTATATGTTTATGCATATATATGTATATACATTTATATGCATGTATGTATGAATTGTAATTGCATGTAATTCATGTATATGCGTATTTGTATATACATAAGTATACGTGTATATGTGTATGTACGTATGCACATGTATATATACATATATATGTATAATGTGTGTATATATGTATGCATATGCATATATATATATATATATATATATGTATATATATATGTAGCGACTTTCAAGTCCATGCCACCGTTTTGCGACCATTGAGAGTGATCTGAAATGTGTGCAGTGATGGGGCTAATTTAGGAACAATATGTTCAATATAAGAAATGAGGGAAATAAGAAAGATACAAAATTGTTTGAAATGGTCTCAAGAATCGGAGGAATTGGAAATGGGACGGAAAAAACAACATGAAAGGTAACTGATCTGTAAAATCTATCGAAATAAAAGTGGGATCAATCAATGAGGGTTAGGAAAGATTGAGCCTCAATTTTATGTAGCGTATATTCGGTTTTTTGTGATTCTATCTTGTGATATGCCCAACAAGTATTACAATATAAGGCCTTTGTTCGACGGTCTATATTAATGTAAAGTGTTCACACAGATCATCAATTTCGTTGCCATGCTCATCATATCCTTATTAGTCATACATATTTGCCAAAAGCGAGGCTGTGAATTCAAATTTCTTAGTGTAGTGGCATTGATGACCATATTATAAGGGTCAGAACAGGGCCGAAAGCATATGAAAGGGGATCTCCTTGGAGATGGGTGCACTGTCAGCTGATAAGATTTGGAGGTATACCGTTTATTTGAGGAACGAAGGTTAAATCAATGGTTTTGTGACTTGTTGGTCGCATTTACTGCACTGCATTATAATCATCTATTCTTAACGTTGTCGGATAGGAGGATTAAAGAGCATACACATGAGCACCAATGGTAATTTCGGTTGTATAATGTCTTTGAGATGTGATTTCAGTTCAACGGCCAAGGTTTAGTCTTCTGAAAATTCCAAGGATTAAAGGCCTAAGTAGCTACCTTCAACTTATTGACTCGACTCCTGCAATTTTGATAGAATGTAGGTTACACCCCATACGTACGAACTTCAATACTTTAGTTCAGTGTCTTTATCGCGATCATTATTACTTCGAAGCAAGCTTTTGACGATGTTGGATCTTTTCAGTTTGCTTTTCGTAGACAAAAGTTTTAGTTGTAACTGTGAAATACGTGCGTAGCTTTTTTCCTCGCACACTAGAGTATGCAACAAATATGTCTGAGGGAGTAGGGGCGATCATGAAGCGTATAAAGAAACACGAGATGCGCTAAAGCCTTTCCGAGTCACAGTTAGAAAGCTATCTGTTGAATGGGAACTACAATGAAAATGTGATTGCAGATGAAGTTTATTCCTCTTAGCTGCCGAAACTCCCTTCAAACTGTGTAGAAAGCGACTTCCATTGAAGAAATCGATTGTTCTTCGCGTTTTTGGAAAATTCTTACGTCACTCTAAAACCTGTATGACTTCCGTGATCTTTTCTGTATGATCATATGCTTTTGGTGAATAGATAACTTGTATGCGAAGCACACAAGCTGCGTACCTACTTCTCGATTGCATCCGAATTCTTTTTTTTTTCAGAAGTCAACTGAATAAAGCAAAAGCTTACTTTATAGTAATTATGTCAAAAGTAAAAGAGAACATTAACTTGAAGCACTCAAGTCTGCATGTAGGCTCAAATAATTGCGGGTTCTTTCGTACAATAATTACGTACATATGTAAATAATATGAACATGTGCATATATATGTACGTATGCATGTCTGCATACATATGTACATGCAAGCATAATGCAGAGAATGGCGTATGGTTGCTGTAAAGAAAGTATGGGATTTATCGACGTCAAAGTTTCGAAATGATTTGGTTTTGTGCGCAGAGGTTTCTTCCTTAGCTTTTTTGCTGATTCGGTAGCTCACGAAATGTGGATGCAAAACCTTTCTTGTCTAGGAGAAGCTGTCCTTTCAACTGTTTGCAACTTGGTTATTTACAGCAAATTTAGTTGCTAAAAGAAAAAAATAAACTTCTTGGAGTCATCTGCTTGAATCAAGCTAGAGATTAATTACAAGAACTTCTGGAGAAGACTTTGTGCACCAAAACTGATTATCGAAAATCCGTCGAATTATATAACAAGACTTCGTAATAAAGTTTTAGAAAGCATAGTAGTTTATGCGAATCCCGACGTGTATGCTCACTAAGGTGAATCTTCGTGTACAGATCATTTGAAACCTTTGCAAAGTGGTGCTCAACATGTGGTGTGGCGTTGGTAGATACTTTTTGCTGTAGTGGGACAGGATCAAGGAAGTTATAGTGGGTGACATCATCTGTTGCGCAAAAATCAAAGCCGTTTGCTTAGCAGAAGTAAAAGCCAATTTTGTTTTTTAACCTTCCATTTCAAATGAAGTATCCCAACGTTGTTGGTTTGTGTTTTCAGTTCTATTCTATCCGAGGTTATCTCGAATGCCAAATTTTTAAAAAATTTGTTCGGACCTCCCTCTTTGAGGGATCCCGCCCGGTTAGTCGCGAGGGTACCTGGCGCGTCCCCAGGTGGTGGATAGGGTAATAAAACGCGAACCAAAAGCGACCGCGTGCTTCCTAGAGACGCAGGTGGGTTCAGGGGATAAGCTCCCTGCTTCTGCAGCACCGACTTGGCAAAACTCTATTTCTACGAGTCAAATCGGCCAAAAGCCTGCAATCAAGCGGCTGGGAAGCACAAGGGAGGCGGTTAGGAGTCGCCTCCAATAAATAAGCTCCTCTCGCTCCTCCGAGAGGAGACTGGCAAGCTACTCGTGAGTACCCAGCCCCCACGTTTAGAGCCTGGCAAGCTATACGTTGGATATCAAAATGCCAAAAACAGTAACAAATATGGGCCTCATTACCCTGACACCGAAAGAGCCCCTGGTACGGCCGCGCCAGGTAGGACGAGCACGGAGAGGCTGCTAAAATCTCAGGTTCAGAACTAGGCTGCCAAGATCGAAAAGGACTAAAATGACGATCTGTACCTTGCTCACGAATCCGCTGTAGAAGATCTACTGATTAAGCAAGAAGAATAAGGTACGACGTCATTGGCCTGGCTGAGACGAGAAGGCGCCATCCGTTTTCACGCTGTTTATGACACCGGAGAAGAACTGTTCCTTGGAACATGCGATCGCAGAGGTGTTGGCGGCGTTGGCGTCCTCGTCAAATCGAATTTGGCCGTGAAAATTGATTCGTTTGAACAACTAACAACCCGTATCGGACGATTACGGTTGAAACGATGTGGTTCTATGCCGGCTTTGACCATTTCGTTGCTTACGCACCAACATCAAGCTATGACGAAGACGAAGTCGAAGCGTTCTATATGGACCGCGAAAAATTCTTCAGAGAAGGTCATACATTCTTCAAGGTCGTTGTCGGAGATTTTAACGCAAAAATTGGACCTAGAAGAACGTCTGGAGAACGTCATATAGGGACCCACGGACTAGAATGGACTGAACAGGGTGAGAGGCTATCTGAGTTTATCATGACGACCCAAATCATCCATGGTAACTCGCAATTCCAAAAGCCACTTTCTCAGCGATGGACGTGAGAGTCTCCCAATGGAGAGTACCATAACGAAATAGATCACATCATAGTAAATCGAAGATTTGCCTGACCGACGTCGCTGTTGTTCCTAAGTTTTACACGGGATCAGACCATCGCCTCTTTCGCGCAACGTTCCGATTTTCGAGGAGAGGAGAGAATGCCGCTAAATTCAAACAACGAATCCCAGAACTACCATAAACTGGGATGTATTCAAATCATTAGTCGGTTCTAGGGAAGATACCGTTGTCGACAACATCGACAAAGAATACGATCGACTCGTTGAATATCTTCACGTAGCGCTATAAAAGCCGAGAGTCCTAAGGTCACAAGGAGACGCTTGTCTCCGCAGACACTCGAGCTGATACGTCAACGTGGAATCGCACGAGCTGCAGGCAACCGAAACCTTACGTCTGAACTTGCGAAACGCTGCAGAGAAGCGATAGAGCCTCAAAGAGAGAAGAGCAGCAGTAATGGCAGAGAAGCTGGGAAGAGCATTCGCAAAGCCCAGCGAGGCTTCGACAACTGTAAGACCAAGATGATTGCACTCCGACACCCTGACGGGACACTTACAGCTTCGAGAAGGGCTATGGAGAAAATCATCCACCAATACTACTCGGATCTCTTCGCTAGCCATGTCCTCTTACCGTCATATAAATTGAAAGAGGACGAATATGTTATTCCACCGGTCCTCCCTTCCGAAATCCAACATGCTATATCGTTGGTGAAGAGCAGAACAACACCCGGTTCAGGCAGGAATAGACCAGAACACCTGAAGAACCTGCCGCCAGTTCTCATAAACACCCTGGCTCGGCTGTTCACTCGCTACCTGTCAGAATGCAAGGTTCCCATTCAATGGAAAACCAGCAAGACCGTACTGTTGTTCAAAAAGGGAGACCTTCACGACATAGGCAATTATCGCCCAATCTGCTTGCTGTCCGTTGTCTATAAACTCTTTACTCGAGTCATCCTAAACAGGATTGACAGAACACTGGACGAAGGACAGCCATGCGAACAAGCAGGGTTCAGAAAAGGATTTAGTACCATAGATCACATCCACACGATTACAAGACTCATTGAAGTTTCACGAGAGTACAAACAACCACTCTGTCTCACTATCATCGATTTGAAGAAAGCCTTTGATTCAGTGGAAACAGAAGCGGTTATAGAGGCTGAGAATAACCAAGGCGTCCCTACTCGGTACATAATGATTCTTCGTGAGCTTTATAAAGATTTCACGACCAAAATATTTCCATTCTACAACAACATCACCATTGACGTAAGAAGAGGGGTTCGTCAAATCGATACAATTTCGCCAAAACTATTACGCCGCCCTACAAAACGTCATGCGAACATTAGAATGGGACGATGTGGGAGTGAAACTTGACGGTCGACAATCAAACCATCTTCACTTTGCTGACGATATCGTTCTCATAACACCAAACATCAGCCAAGCGGAACGAATGTTAACTGATTTCGATAACGCCTATGGAAAGATTGGTCTCCAACTACATCTAACGAAAACGGTGTTCATGAGGAACGGATGGGTTTCGAATGCCCCATTCACGCTCAACGGAACGACAATCTCCGAATGCTCCAGTCACGTCTATCTAGGTCTTGAAATCAACAGGATGAACGACCTAGCTCCAGAGTTGAGCAGGAGGAAACGAGCGGCTTGGGGAACGTTTAAGAGCATCGAAGATGTAGTGAAGAGGACAAAGAACATCCGACTCCGTGCCCACCTTTTCGACTCGACAATTATCCCTGCCCTAACGTATGCAGCGGAAACCTGGTCGCTACGTAAGCAAGATGAAAGATCACTTGCCGTTATCGAAGCGCGCAGTCGAAAGGTCGATGCTAGGAGTATCCCGTATCTCGCAAATGAGAGAAAGGATCCGAAGTTCCGACCTACGTCAACGATCGAAAATCAGAGACGCCGTTCTACACGCCAGGATATCGAAAATAAGATGGGCCGGACACGTGATGCGCTTCAACGACAACCGATGGACGAGAGCCGTTACCGACTGGATTCCTCGGGACGTCAAGCGCTCTAAAGGAAGACCACTGACCCGTTGGTCCGATTTCTTCACGAAAGCGATAGAAGAAAGATATGATGCTCAGCGAATCCTAGAGCAAGGAGACCCATGGGCTACTCTTGCACGCGATAGGGAAAAATGGAAGAGTTGCTGGTACCCGCTCGAGTCACTCGACGATCAACGGGACGACAGGTGATACAGGTGATCTGTTTTCGACTTACCATTCCACAATGCCTTTACCACATACCGTGTGATGTACTTGTTGAGAGAAAAACTTCCGCAACTAACACGCACGCATGTGTAAGTATGTATACTCAGTTACACAAATATATAATAAATCTACCCAGCCGAAATGGGAAGTCCATTTCTTGTTTCACCTGCTTATCAGTGAAACGCCGTGTCACTTTATGTCTTCGTCTAAGCTGCTATCCACACCTGGGGTTGTGCCACGCAGCCTTGGGAGTAACCGGTTGGTGATAACTCAGTCAGGTGATTCGTGTTTGTGTGACATATGAAGACTTTCTCCATCTTCCATTCATTGTTTTTACATCCAGGCATCTCTTGCGATGACGAATAAAATTATCTTAAGATGATGCTCAAGATCAGCTGAATGGTGTAGGTTTAAATACGTCAGAGACAAAGGAACACAGAACACAGCTTCACCCTCGACCAAGTGCTTATTGAGAGTGAGGTGGAATTTTCTTTGTTACACGTCAAGAAATGATCTGGTATATATTGAAGAGGAGACCATAGATATGGGCATGAGAAGGACAAGTAATTAATAGACGACAAGATGGGAAGGTACATTTGCTTGTTTTCCCGTTTAATCACTTGGGTAAGCATGATTAACCGCGGGGGTCCCTCCCTAGAATCTTGCAAGAAGTGTACATTCTTAAATAGGAAGCCAAGCTCTCTTTGAAATTGATTTTGATGCACATAGAATACATGTTTAAACTCTTAAACATCTATGTGCTGTGGGAGCGATCAGTCTCAAACGAAAAATGCTAGGACACTGCATTCGATCTTGTGGGGATTGATTTGAATATAGTATTCGAAAGAACTCATGCAATGACCACTTTCTTCCCTGTTATCGTGGCGCTCAAGTCTCTCACATTCAAAAATTTTGGTACACAAATAAAGCGTACTTGCGAGTGGTCACCGTGGATTCAGGTCAGCGAATAAACCCGATCGGAGGTTTTTCTTAAGTATTGCTATGTGCTTACTGAAGTATTTCTTGACTAATTCTCCTGTGGCATTTCTGTGGATAACTAATCAAATAGTCAGAAAAAGTGTAATGAAAGGTTGTATGAAATAGACGGAAATCTTGTTATTTGACCGCCGGTTGCGGTGTTATAATGTTTAAATTCCAATGATATGCAAACGTCTCCGCACACCACTCTACATCATTGGGTTTATGAAAATAGTCGTTAGGAAATATATTGAGATGTACGCGAATCACATCATTTCTGATTCATTAATGTTGCTTGATCAGGCTAATCGATGCGCATCATTCCTGATTTCAAAAATACCATCGCGAAATTTTTTTAAAGGGTAACATTGCATGCGAACTTTTTTTGAGCATAGCACTGCATCGTACGCTCCTTAGTAGTTGTTTGGCAAAATATAACATCAAAGACTATTTTTGCTGCCTCTCTTGCAGTTTTGACTCCATGAAAGAATACTACTCTATTTCTTGATATCCTTAAAATGTAAATAAGTCGATATGAAAAGAAAAACAGTAAATACAAATTTGGACTGAAACCTGCGTCGTAAAACTGCGCATAAGTTATTATGCTTTACGATCATTTAAACAAAACTTCAAACATGAAGGATGAATAATTTTCACAAGGTCTAATTAATGTGTAGACAGTTTTATTCACATTCCGGCGTTTTCGGAGCAATTTCAAATTTCAGTGAGTGAGAACACGACTATCGAGTATATCCTTATCAGAGGCCATATAAATTTGGCGGACTGTTTTATGTTAGCTGTGTTTAGGTTCATCGTTGTAGTTTATAGATTCTACAGGTCTGATATCAGTGTGCCATCGACTGCTCCACAGTTTCACAATTCCATGTCAAATTTATTTGGAGTTACTCCGAAATCTGAACCATCTGAATCGACGTTTGCACGATGGCCCATCGTAACCGAAGCGTTGACTACTGAAGTGAGTGCTTAATGAAAATCTTCCGGTTTTTCTCTTCAATTGATGTTAATTACAATTATTTTTTGCTACATCACTTATGTTCTACAATTTCCTACATGTTTGCTGGACATTTCGATTTCTTGCATGTGATGAACACAAAGCATGCACAAAACAGTTTGAAAAAAATTTACGGTACTGTCAACATCATTCATTTGTGAGTTTAACAAAATTTGAAGCATATGTAAGAGAATTCCTCATATCCGTCCATCCCATATGGTGTTCATGATCTATAATGCTGATGGTAAATAAAGAGAAAATCAGTTGATAACCACCTTCAATTACGGTTTAGTGATGTTGATTATGTTGAACTGGTCAAATCGAGGTTGAAATTTCTGCAAAAAATATCGCTCCTCGATTTCGGCTGTAATCGTCATCAATGTCTTGTTGAACTCTGCTTTATGAAGTCCCAATTTCAGTTGTCCATGTTTTTGAATTATCGCTGGAGAGGAAGAAGTGAATAATGTTTTGTCAGCCTTGGAAAATGAGAATGCTATCCAGGCAAAACAAGACACTTGTACTTAGTTCATAAAATACTTCTAGATTCTATTGTTTCTTAATTCATGGCCACGACCAGCTTTTAGCATTCATCGCATATGTTATCGTGCAAGCAAATGATCCTCTTTGAAGATCCCATTGGGGAACGGGATACCGCGGTGCTCTGTGATCCAGTATATCAGAAAAACGAGCTAATATGCCGATGTTCTGGTTCGATCCCTTCGCCCAACTCTTTCCTACAATCAAAAACTGAGTCCATAGGAACGCCCTAGCTGGGTTACCTCCGAAACGGTAAGAATTATTGCGACCAGCATTCTATGTATTCTCAAACACGACGATATCCTCAAGCAGCAACTGGAGGGGCATGTTTAAATGTTCGAAAGCCTCCGTGGAGGAGGATTACGAGGGAACGAATTGAATGTAAGAGTGCTGGAATCCGCATAATCAATTGTAGAAACGGAACATGTGAGATGAAGAAAAGCCTTTTTTCAATGGTTTCAAGCACGCTATATCATGTTTGCGCTTTTTGTTCTTTGTCATTGCTGCACCTCGCGGAACAATTACTGACAAGAACTTTTGAGGCGATGACATCTGAACTGCTGTGCAACGCCGCTCCTTATGTCGAGACGTACCCGTCGGCAAGCGTCTCATCACTTGAATCACGTGCACATCAGATTTTTGCGGCCGACGGAGAGAGGATCGCGAGGTCAAAAGCGTACTGGAATCAGCACAACTCGGTTCGTTTTCTTTTTTAGAATACATGTATTATTGCATTTTCTTTTTCTCATTGACTTACACTTTGAGTATCCAGTGATGTATATGTATGTGCATAAAGACGTATATGGGTGCTTTTTCGTTATCCGGGAACAAATGGTTATTCGACCCCATTCGCTGGATAAAAACTTTTCACAAAAGTGTTTTTAATCATTCGAAAGCTCAAAACTCTGGCGAGCGCGTTATTTGGCCTATTTTCCAAAGCACCTTCTTACAACGCTGTGACATTCGAAATATAATTATGTTTTACATCGGCTACGCAATTCAACTATCACTTCGTTAGAAGCACGGAAAAGCATATGAAAGTGTATTTTTTATTATCTTCTATCTTTCTTTGAAATCTTTTATTATTGGAGTCAGACGTTTAATCTGGAGTTTATTCCAAAACGGGAAATTCCAAATCGCATAGCCAACATCAATCGATCGATTGTCGCGCCAGCCCTTCTTGCCGCCTCACCTCGCGACTTGTGAATTGACCAAAGAACACATGATCACATGTGTGAATCAGTCTTGTTTTCCCTGCTACACTATAGAGAAACGGTTTTTGAAGAAATTAAGCGCAGCGTTGGATTCCTTGAATCTTACGCTATCGAATGATTACTGTCTAAAAAACAGAGCTCTATCGAATGATTACTGTCTAAAAGAAGAGCTCAATGTTTTCTTCCTCCTACAACGCTATCAAAAGTGCTTTTTTTGAAAAGCAAACACATTTCTGACTTCTTCAAGACTTGTGCTATTGAAAGAGTTTCCTTAGACTGCTAGGAGTACTTAGCAGTCTAAGGAAGGAGTTTTGTCTAGCGAAATATAATGAGAGATGGAGAAGAAACACGTTTGTCTTGTGAAAGATAATTCTATTTTGGATTTCATAGCTTACAGAAGGCTTTTGATCACCCTGCCACGTACGGTTTTAGCAGGAGATTTTAGCTTTCGAATGATTACCAACACTCTTATAAGAACTTTTTGTCCATCGAGAGTGGTCGTTTCTTCATCTGATCTCGGATAACGGAAAAAAACCTTATGATGTGATAACGATATATCCAAGGATGCTGAGTGGTAAAAAAACTTGTGCCCATTTGTGAGTGAACACGCGCTTCACCCATACCGGAAATGCGATCTACCACTGCATCACGTGGACCTTCTCTCTGTTTCTACTGTTTTTAGTTCTGCACATCACTTGGGTTCCTTGGATGCTTAATCTTATGAACAACTTTTGTTTGTTTTTCTGTACAGATATGTTGTTAAGTGTAGTATCCAGTGCAATTCTTCGTAATGTAGGGCCCAGTCTGATGACGTCTGAGATCAATCAAGTGTTTGATCAACATTTAGTTTTCAAAGCTATCTGATTAGGAAAATTCACAATCGTTCTGTTACTCTTTTCTATCTTTTTTTTTCTTGAATTAAGAAGTTATCTTTTATTTATGTATCCAGCAATATTCCTTTATCGCAACAATATTGGGCCTCTTGTGGACAAAGCCTTTTCGCTTCTTTCCTCGAACATTTAACAATCGTTCAACAGCTTGAGAACGGCGAATTAAGTGCTATGATTTTTTTGAAAAAGCTCTTAAAGCGCTATAGCTGAGGAATTAATATCACGTTTTTACACTAGATGCGCTTCACGTTTTACACTAGATGCGTTTTTTTTGTTGTCAGGCTATTTCTAGGTGATCTTGGTGATTCCAGAAGAGCTAAAGAAGATTACGTTTCGCATTCCTAGACCTACGCTTCCAGCGGTTTTTGGAAATAGGAAATGAAAATAAAAAAGTTGGTACACATATAACGATAGAACAGCGGTTCTTCTAAAATTTTAATACAAAAAGCATGCAATTTTTTCGAAGAGGAAAAAAATCAAATCAATAGCGAAAATCGCGCCTTTTCCAGGTGGTTGAAGACCGCTGCGCGCCCAGCGCAATCAAAAATTTGCGCGCGTAAAGTGAAATCTAACCTCGCTTCTATAGCACATCAGCAAAGTTTTCTCAAAAGCCAGGCACAATGTTGAAATTGCTTTTTTGAGCTATCTAATGATTATTGAAGGTTTAGGAAATAAAATCTGTCCAGCGAAAAATGCGCCGAGTGTGGAACTCAATTTTATTTTGACTGCTGTAGCGCACTAAAAAGCCAATTAAGGAAGCAGGCAATGTTTTGGATTTGCTGAGGTTTAAGCTTTCGAATGGTTACTGAAAATCTAAAAAACAATCAAAAATGCCTTGTTGCGGAAAGGTTGGGAAATGATTAGCGTCAAAGGAACAGTGCCGTAAATGTTCTAGTGCTTCAATATATCGTGATGGGCGGAGGCGATTTACTTCTTTTGTTTGTGTGTCTGCTAAACTCTTGAGTCATTTTTTTGTTTAGCAAGTGCAAACTCCTGTACCTCACCCTAAAACAGAGGAAAACGAGAAAAAAGACAAACTGCGTGAAGTTGCTTGTCAGGTAAGAATAGAGTTTTTTTTTGTTACAACATCCAGCAGAGACCTTTATATACCCTCTCCATCTCACCTACTTATCGGCCTATAAATATTATGCCTACAGTTTCCGGAACGTGAAATAGTTGGATAGCCTCCTTTTTTCCATACGAGAGCCTTTTGTGAATTTGTTTTCTTCTGAATAGTATAATTTATATAAAAATAGTCAAGAAAAAAAAGGCGCGGGGGGGTGGCCGAGTTGAGAGTGCTCAGTACGACATTGATCTCTAACATTTTCTGGCAATCATTGAACGAACGCCTCGCCTGTATATCTGAGATTATAAACTTGCTACAAATCTGCAGCTGATCAGATGATAACGAATTTTTTGGCATTCGATACGATACTACTGGATAACTCATAGCAGGTCTCAAAAAATCGTCATGCACGCCAAATCCGTTATAAGGGTTTTGATATCGTATCTTACAAAGGTAAAATATAGGATAAAGCTCTGGAGTTGGTCAATTTCTGAGTTATACGCCATGCATTCGTAATCAATTTTTTAACTTCGTTTGAAGTGATTGAATGCAAATTTGGCTTTTTAATGACTCGAGGTGACCTCCTCTGTAGTGAGTCGGTGCTGCTCATCATCCCAAGCAAGTGTGAGGCCTGTCTGGTGCAATTTACCGACCCCGGTGAGAATGATGGCTTGGTGAGCCATGAGCACGAGATATTAACATTGTGTGCGTCACAGAGCACCTCTGATTGCTACGGCACATGGGCTCCACGCTATAAAGGTAGCATTGATGCAAACCTTCACCTTTCCACTCATTTTATAGAAAAATTGGATTGATTTTCGTCGCCTGTGATTTGGCTTACAAGTCCATTATCTGTATAATAATTTGAGATTTGTGGAAAACGGATAACCATGCGACGCTGCAACCTTCGTCATCATGCCGCTGTGGTTCACTCTGGAATCGAGAGGTGTGCAGAAATTTTTCTTTTTTGACATGTTGAACAAAACCCTTGGTGTTCTAATCAAGTTTTCGTCTCCAAACTTCACTTGCTTGTCTTATCACATTGCCGATATCTACCTACAGTGTCCTGACATTGCTGTAAGAATAGTTTAAAAAAACGAAGTACGAGATGTCGATCGCATGAGATTACTTCACAGTGGCTTATTTTGGCGCACAGAGCTCTCTAAAACTTTGTGTTCTCTCGATAGCTCATTCAGCACAAATCTTGCCTTGCACGTGAGACATGGGAGGTATATCTTATGTATAACAAAAAACTTTTCAAAAACCTCTCCGACGACTTTGCCGACCGGTAATTTGACTAGTAATTGGCTGGGCAAAACGCTTTACAATTCTACAGCAATGTGGTTGTAAGATGAACCGTGGTAACATGTGGCAAATAGCCCTACATATGTTATACATAGTGTTTCGAGTAATATTACTTTCATAAGTTTTTCTTGGTCGAAATATCAGGAAGCTGTGACGACATGAAAGTAGGAGTTGTCCACGCTACAATCACGAAAGATGAGACCTCTTTGCTGAACCTTTGATGTAACATTTAAATAAGTGGATATGAAATCTTGAGTAAATTCAACAGCCTGCAAGCAGAATGATGACACGAATTAGTCATGTGATCAATTTTGTTCAACAGACATCCAAGTTTTGTTTTTATTGAGACTGCTTGATTTCAACTAGTCAATGATGTTTTATTCAAGGTACGCTTGCCGATGCGGCTATTCGACAGTGCATCGCAACACGATCATTCGTCATATGCTGAAGCATGCCGGAATTGAAGAAGAGAAACACTATGAGTTCACAGACATGTTGTGAGTTTGAAGACTCTTGAAATTCGTCGCAGTACGCATTTCCGAATCTGCCTTTTTGAAACGAATGCATCAAAACTCTTATTGACAAGGTTTTCGAAGCAAGCCACCTTCATGAAGATGTGTAAATTATACTGTTGTGACAGTGAGGTGATTGTCACCCTAACCTCCTTTTGCGAATAGTTCTGGTGGTTGAGAATGATTATGTATGTGATTTGATTGCTTTCAGAACCCCAGCGGAGGCAGAACGGATCGAACACTTGACAGAAGAGTGTTTCCGAGAGTATCGAACCGTGCCTCGAGGCAACGAAGAGAATGACGATCTCACTCGCACTCTAGAAGGCATTGTCAGCGGTGCAAATGTTTCCAACCGGGACGAGGAGCACGAAGACAGAGCGGGCATGTCACCCTAACTATAGGCGACATTTCTTGTACATATGAATCTTTTAAATTATCCATGTCGTTCTCCTGTGTGATCTAGACTGAATAAAGTTTGGAGTAATTATTGTGATGTTATTTATACATGTTATGAGAACATCGGAAGGAATAGTAATTCGATGAAGATGCAACGCGTTCCATTCGTCTTTTTGCGTTTCACTGGAAATATATTTTTGGCCCACCTAGGCTAAGTTTGTTCGTAACGCCAGGTAGTCGCTCTCTCAGCATATTGTTTATCTCCAGGCTATCCAAAAATCGGAAGAATGTCTAGGCCACTACCGTTTTTCTTCCTGGAAACAGTGTTAATATGTAGAGTTACGTAATCAGAGTTGTGGAATAACTTTCATATAATTAGTTCAGGGCAAGAAGTATGTTTTCCGTTCTGTTATCGCGTACTTTGCACATCACTTAGTAGTTTGAATTATGGGATAACTGGAGCTTGAGTTCCTCCAGAAAACTAGGGGCTCAAAGTGATAACACAGCGGCTTTGCTTTATCACCTGAACGGTATGCATATTTTCCATGAAAGTCTTTCTACTATGAAGCACTAAAAGTGCGACATAGATTACGCCGAACGAAGTTGAAACTTGACGAAGGTTTATATGATTCTAGAAAGAATTACATGCGACCAACGATTAATGACATTCCTCACAACTAATTCTTGGACGAAGCTCAATTACCACTGTGGATACCATATCAGAAACAACAGTCCTACGAGTAGATGGCTGTTACAAAGAGATGTAAAGTCAGCCCGTTTCGAAAACCTGTGTACACATCAAGATAATCTAAGAAACTGTCAAAGAGTACAGATGGCGGTGCTAAAAGTGGTTTTGATAATTGATGATGGTTGACCTGTTGTTCATAATGTCCGTTTCCGGGGATCATAGTCACGGAATTGATAGAAATTTTTTTGTTGACCAGTTCTACGTATATACGACACCATTTCTAATGCTGTTTTATGGTTTTGTGACGGCACTTCTTTACTATGGTTGTTTCATCAGGCTTAGAATTTGTAGTGATCCCTCGACAGTTAGATGTCGAAATAACGAGGGAGCATTTTGTGGATGCCTTGTTTTATCGGTCATCTTCTGAGGAGGATTTCAAAAGTAATTACCGCAAATTAAACAATAGGTAGACAGACTAAAGTGGCAGGTTTTCTGTTACTTCTTATATGAAAATCCAATTACCAGCATCTTCAGTGTTGTACTTTCTTTCTTGGATACTTGAATGGTCCGTCCTCACGAACTGTGCGGACCCCAGCACATTTCTCATTCGTCTCTCCTTTTCACGATTGTCGTCCATGACGGTGGAATGCTACGAGCATGGCGGCTGCCGCTACTTTCGTGCCGTGATCTGTTAAATATGGGCAACTGACAGGACGGCTGATTGATTCTTCTTACAAACACGTCCGCTCAACGAGTGAGTGGTTGTCCTCGGAGTCGGATGCAGCCACGTGGAGTTCACTCTATAGTTCATTTTGTCCATCTGTCGCCTGATCTTCTTACTGTATGAGCGGTCCATCTGTGTTTTGCTATCAACGTGAGTCCTTCCGGATCACGAAGATGAAACAAAATCCGGGTATCTGAGCTCCGTAAGGCGGCTATGTGCTGTGAGAGCCAAGTCTCAGAATACATGGTTCGAGCGCTCTGTGAGTTGTTTGCCAGCAGTTATGACGTGGTTAAGGGATTAACCTACGTTTCCGCCGGATAGCAGAGCTATTTGGCTTGTGCATCACCCGTCAACGACCCGTTAACTTTATCACTCTTACTTTTATTCTTTAAACTCGGGTTTAACACTATGCTCGAATCAACTGGTGGGAAGTCCGACTAAGGATCCGGCGCCAAAAGTAAATCCTTGGAATCGACATCGTGAACACCTGAAATAGCTCCTGCAAGGTAAAGACAGGAATTCAAGGAAACAATCTGCAAACCAGCAACAGACCAGTCTTGTACCTACTTATAAAAATCTATAGGTTAGTATTCACTGATGATCCAGCGTCTGACGATTCATCAACCTTTAAAGTTAGATGCATCATCAGCTGTATAGAAGGACCGACGGACAGAATACCATGGCTTCTACAAACCAGCGATAGACCGGTCTTCTAACTGTGATGATATTCCACTTGCTGGAACACATTCCAGCCCATCTCACGAACACTCCCTTAGCCCTGGATAGTCTACGTAACGTGCATCCGAACAACGTGTACGTGATGGATTCATTCGATTTGGCTGCTGTCTCTATCAAAGTGTCGAATGACAGTGCATTGCAAGCCATCCACGAGCTTCACAACACCATGGAGCGATAAACCTGTATGGCTTGTCGTTATAGCAGGTCACGATTCCTTTATAAGAGTGCTTGAACTGCTCAACCAATAAATGGTCCAGAAATTATTGACATTAGCTAACAGACCTTCCATAGACCTCAGCCGAGCAAACAAAGCAAACCAAGTGTGAAATTTAATTTTATCTGCGCTGCAGCGGCGCACCGAAAATATTTTTTCAGGGACTTATTGAAGCTTTGAAACTTCCGAAGTTTAAGCCATTAGATGATTATTAAAAGTGGGAGGGAAAAGCCTTCTCCAGCGAATAAGGCGTGGTTCCCAAAGGGCTAACCCGTTTGGTACAACGTGTCCACAGCGGATAGCACTGATGGCAGCGCCGCTAATCGATACTGCGTGGGCGCGCTCCGTTGGAAGTAATGGCGGGAAGCGGCGCGCTCGTCATGCTCAAACCCTCGAATCTCTCACGCTCCAGGACTCGTCGCTCATGGTGGTCTACCCTCCACTGCCATGGAACCCTCTGGCCATTACCTTGGATTTTCTTATGAACTCTTGTCCTTCCCATTGCTTGTAGCCTTCTTTTGCTATGGCGGCTGTCTTTGTACGTCAAGCTTGTTTGTATTATTACCGTCCCTTTATTCGCCTTTTTTTTCTGGTTTCCCGTTTTAACCGTACGTGCGAGCGATGCGTTTTTTAGTCCTTTGGTGACAAGGCTTTCCCTTTCTTTACGGAGTTTCAGTAAGCACTCAGCAGCCCGAATCTCGACAATTTCATCATCTTATGCGGTTTTCTCAATGCCCTTCTCGATGTGCTCTACTAGCGAGATGAAAACTGAGTTTCACACTCAATACGCATCATCGCGCGTATTTTCATTATTTATACGAAAACTTCTCATTAATCTATATTTTCCATGTCGATCGACTGTTGGTCAGTGCTGTGTTGGGGGATTTCGTCACCTGACATGCGGTGATTTATTCGGCGTTCATTCCTTTACAGCTAGGAGGTATATCTCCCTACATGGGATTGGCTGAAGCGAAAGGCACCGTGCAACTGATGAGACTGCGATGACGAAACAGCTCTTTAGCCTTGTTTAGATGCTGTAAGAGACCTCATGTTGGGCTCAAGATATCATAAGAGCACGAAGGACAAAGCTCTCGGCGTTGATCAATTCCTGATGGATGCGCCATGCATTCGCCTTCAATTTTAAACTTCGTCTCAGCTGAGTGAATGCGTATCTGTCCTTCACAATGTCTCGCGATGGCCTCCGACTGTATCGAGTTAGCGCTGGTTATCCTCCCAGGCAAGTCTGAGACCTCGGCTACCATTCTAACAATACCAGAGGGGTTGACGACATGGTGAGACTTATGCGCCAGATCAAACCATCGAACTTGTCTACGAAGCAGAGCACTTTTAGCCATTGCGCCACATTCGCTCCAAGATAAGATATCAGATTGGGATTTCCACTCTTCCATATTAGGTCTGAATGAGAATTTCCCGATGTCGTTTTGCTGGCTTAGGCTTCTATTCTCATTCTACACTGTTGAATTGACCCTCCACCAATTTTAAGGCTAAGCAGCCTAAGTCACTGCTATCGACACTTGGTGCAAGTCGTCATGGTTCTAATGAAGGCGAAAACGCCAAAACGTTAGACATAACACTAAAAGTCCTTTAGGAGAGTACTTCAGTCACCTCGTTGCAGTTTGGTGTAATTGTCGCGAAATCCATCTACAAAGTCATTCACACATACTAGCCGAGCAACAATTTCGCGCCTGGTGTGAGGCTCGATGTGATCTTCCCCAGCTGCAGCGAATGCAGAAGGCCTTTTTAGGAAACAAGCAGAGGATCAAAATCGATGAAATTCAGGCCGTCGACTCAGACGACGACGAAAAAGCGGATAAGACCGCGATGTACAAATATTCATTACTGGTAGAAAACATTTCCAGGTTCTAGCGCTGCCCACCCTACTATCGTTGTTTATCAGAGCAAACCGTTCCGATCTGGAGACACGCACGAGAATTTCTAGCGAGACTCTTCGGAAAATTATCCATAATTGGTCCCACCTACATCCCGACCATTCAAGGTAATTCGTCATGGATTGCTGACTTATTGTTGTAAGGCTCTCTATCAGATCTACACATATGGCACAGACTCCAGCAATCTCTTTGAAAGTGTTTTTAGTCTTTCTTGTCGTCATATTCAATTCAAAGTCCTACAGAAGTATGTCACATTGAATAATATTCCTGTACTTATCATCCTTTCAGAAGTAGCCTTTCCTGTCATAATCGGATCGGCTCGTTAGCAAAAGGATATTCATTAGGTAGCATGGAGGAATTTATCATATGAGTTGCTCTATCATTGTGTATCGTCAAACTATATGACGAACGTAAGTAAGTACCTTGGGGTACATATCTGGCACCATTTTCGCATCACGACAGTTGGGAGATGGTACGCGGGCCGAGCGAGAAACCATGTGTACCTTACAGCACCTTCGCCCCTCCCATCCTTTATGCAGCGTTTCTGTAATAGTTGATGATTAGATAATTCGTGCTATTTATCTGTTTTCTCCGACAGCTTCTGAGAAATGATGCTCATTGCTTCTAATCTCAACTGTTTATGAAGACTTCTCTTGAAATCAGTGATAGTGTGGTAATGTGATAACATGTTTTGAGACTTTTGTGAGGCCTCGTATAGTGCTTATACAGTGCTAGATGGCTAAACCGAAAGGCATCGTACCACTGTTGAGATTGCAAAGGCGAAAGGGCCTTCTAGTACTGTAAAAATGCTATACTAGAACTCATAAAAAGCTCAAAACATGTTGTCATATGATATTCGTTGAATTTAATGTTATTTGCAGTGAAATATCATTTCAAGGAGACCATCACGTATTCACACATTTGTCTTCTTGCTACTGTAAAAATCTGATGAACAAGTGAGTGATCAAGTGCGTGAAACCATTGAATTACTGCCACTCGAGCGTATCAATGGCCTCAATGATCGGAAATGTTTTCTCAAAAGTAAAATCTGAAATATTGTCCAGACTGCACTGATAATCTGAGGCGTCATTTTAGTCTGGGCTCTACTGCGGTTTATAAGGACCTCCGTCGTTCCATCGAGATATCCGACTGCGACTTTAATCATACCGATTTCATTGCGTTCTTCAAGGTTTGCCTATTTGCATTGTTTTCTCGCTTTTCACCAACAATGTATTTGTTTCAGGAAGTCATTTCTACTCCTCATCAAACCCATGAAATCATCGACATCTATGAAGTCCCTAAAGCTATGATCTACACGTTTGTTCAATTTTTTCAAGTGATTAGCATACTGCCTTCTTCTCTTTGTCTTTTAGTTCAATTATCCATAGAATAATCATTAATGAAGCTCTGTGCTATAATCTTTGACGTGCCGATTATGAATGTCAAGTGTTTTTAGTGAAGTCTGGATGCCGTTTGACACTATCGGGCCAACATTATGGATTAAAAACGGCGTATGTAGGAGAAGTGATGTTCACTGGTCGTGTGTCCTGTGTAAATCTCGCGAGTAAAATATTTGTCTTTATTGACTTATTTTAGTATTTATAGCTCATAGATCAGTTGTACCTGCAGTTATTTTCGAATTTCAGTAAAGTAATGTTGAATGATAAGCAGAACTGCGGCCGTGAGACGGGAGTCGAACCCCACCTCACCTCTTACGTTGGCGCGTACTAACCAACTGCATTACCGACGCTCCTCTTCTGCCATCACTTTTTCTGCGCTAAAAAATATCGATTCGTCAGCAACAATTAATCAGAGTATTGTCGTAAGAATATCGACATAAAACCCAGGGATGTCGACAGATAATGGATATACCTGTAACCAACACAGTGGCGAGGTAAAACAAGAGTATATGTAGAACAAATAGTCAGCACGCGCTCTTGGAAAGGCGAAGCGCGGGTTTGATTCCCGTGTAACGTTTAGTTTTGCATATCACTCAACATTATTACATACATATTTGCAAGATCATGCCACGTTGAAAGCAGTAAGGATTTCATTCGATTATCGTACAATTTGTTTTACAGCGATATACTCGCTCACCTACCGAAGGATCCTTCACGGCTATCTAATAAAATATGTCTGCACTTATCAGTCACGTGAGTCACTCAATAGTTAACATTCTGTCTTTGTTGATAATTCCCTTTCTCATGACGCGTGGTGATGTTTCAGAACACACAGCTTCAGATACTGCGCTATCAAATGTTAGCATAATTTACCTCTAAAGAGAATTTTCCAGTGTTCGAAATCCTGAAAGCCGTTCAGGCGCACCAATTCTTAATGTTCAATTCCACTTGTATGCAAGCCACATCTCAACTGTAAAGCATTATCCTGATCGTGAAGTAATAGATATACGCAAGCGACGGAGGACTGCAAGAACTTTGCTTTGAAAACGTGCTTTCTGAAGATCCCAATATCAACCAAAGATGTTCCATTTTTCCGCTCCGTGCAACTTTTTACAGTGATAATGTACTCACCGATAATAGTGCCAGTGAAGTTAGCAATACGCATCATCTTATTAATTGCTTTCGCGGTTTCACACTGATCATTTTTCTGTATAGATAAGGTTGTATGTCGTAAGATTCAGGATTATTAGCTACCTCTTTATATGCGTTCATTCGTTTGCCTCACTGTTACGGCACGTGCTTTCGGTATTCGATTTCGTTGTTTTGACATTTAGCTTGATATGTATGGATTCGAACACATGTGTGTGTTGTCGCAAAGAAATTTCGTCGAAGATGTTTTGATAATAAACCTGGAGTTGTTCCTTGTTAACTTATCATAATGCCTAAGATGGTGAGATCAGTATGATCTTTAAAGTCGCTCACTTAATTGTTCACAGTGATTAATGTCTCAAAACAGTAGTTCTTACTAATATTCTAAACAAGGTGAAAATCGTTAGTTTTGCGTTTCACCTCGGTTGACATGAACCGTAGAGTATTTGTAAGTAATGAAAAGTAGTAGCTGTCGTCACCTGCAGTCTTACACCGTACATGTGTTCGGACTGTTCCGAAAAACTAAGAAATTCATGGCGATAAGTCAGTAAAAAGGAGGATTACAAAAACGACTCATGCTAGTTTTTGCGCGGGTCTTCTACCGATGTTGTCATGGAACAATTCTAGCGTTCGAGCCGAGTTCTTCCAATGGAATGTTTTGAGCCTTGCAGAGCTCCGGCATAGCATCTCGGTGGCATTCGTACGGTTCGGCGTTCTCGCACGGTTCATCCGAAAGAGGAAAGACTATTCCACGTCAAGTGGAAAAAAAAACACTTGATGTTGTTATCTAGAGTAATCGATGTTGATGGCTTACAGCAGTTATAGAAGCACATAAAAGCGTTTCCCAAGAATTTCCGTATTAACAGCATTTTAATAATGGCGATATGGAAATATTCTAATATCAGAACAATAATATAGCTCACAACATTCAAAAATCTGTGACGACTTCTCATAAGCAAAACTCCAAGCCTTGGGAGGGGGGATAGAACGCGTGTCATTCTTTCCGCGGACGTGTGCTGCCCGTTGCACTACCGGATCTGCTGTACTTCTTCACTCTTTCTGTGACTGAAGATGCTAATTCTGTCAGCCAACTGTCAGCTGTCGATAGGGTAAGCACATATCAATATGACCAATATAATTAGCAATGCCACTATCAATTGTGGTGATTGATTAATAAAGCGCCAAAAAGTGATCACTGCACCAACGCTAATTAGTGTCAATTTGGTGATCAGCTGTGAGTTTTGGCCTAACTGGCTAATTCCTTAAGACCGTCGTTCCACTCTTCAGTTCATCGCAGATCAAATTCGTTACAGAGAGGTGGTCTGCTGGACACGAGCCATTTCTTATAGTTTTAAAGGTCACGCCTATAAAGATGCACGAGCTGACCCTGATTTCAGAACTTCTGCCAGAGCTCACTCACTGTGAGGAGACTATGGCATCGTGACTTTTTTTAGTCACCACTGAGAAGAGTATTCTCTGTACTCAGAATCACAGTATCGTTGCACTGTATATTGTATCTAAACGGTTGGTATTTATATATAATTATTAATACCTCTTCTTCGTATCTGACTGCAGTTGCTATTTTCTTGATCTGCATCACGAGTGTTTCTGAATGCTGCTTGTGTCGATAGAAGAAGTGAGTTCGTCCTGAGAAAGGTTTGAAGAGCTTCGATCGAAGTCGAACTAACAACTCCTGAGGGCCGATGGCACTTGAAAAATGTTATAGCACTTATTCAGAAGCTTGATAAGCGGGAATTCTGAAACTACTTTGATTTTCAAAATGTCTTCGTGGGAATTTAAATCCATTCTCCATAAGGTATCGCTCCATAAGTTTTGGCAGCAGAGTAATAAACAGCTCATTTATCTAACCAGAAGTTATCCAAATTGCATAATTTTGGTATCGTTCAACTGTGCATTTTCTTGCCAACATTTTGGAATTAAAGTAGGCTATATGTGTTTTGAGATGGAGCTGCCGCAGGAGCAAATCCTTCTACACATGCGCGAGTGGCGCGAAGGGGAAAATGCTAATAAAGCGGAGTGCAAGAGTAGTGGAACTTTTTGTGGACGTCTTAAGGCGACTGATCCTCCAGAGTACTCTCTCCAGCTTTGATCTTTGCAAACCACTTCTTATCCGTCTTTTCTGTAATGCTATCATCAACCCAAGCTCCATTAATATTGCGCACCGCTTTACTAGCATTTTCCTACGCGCCATTCATGAATGAAAACCAAGAAAGTTTGGGTTCTTTCTAATTAGGAAAAAAGTGAAAAACCGATCTCACTCGATGGAAAGCAGCTTTTCATAAGAGTGTTAGTAAGCATTCGAAAGCTGAGACTTGAAGATACGCGTCATGTCGCCGGTTTTTTCAAAATACTCTTTTATAACGCTGCGATCTCCACACAAAGCTATGTCTCAGATGTCCATATTTCTTACCGGATGGAGCTCTTTCTCCAACTTCTAATAATCATTCGATAGCACAATCGAACCTGACTGCAACGTTGTAATTTTATCCTGAAAAGACAATTTCTCTGAAACTCTGCTAGTAAAATAAGCTGAATTCCCATCTGCGATCAATGGCTGCATCTGCCCATTCACGTGCGTGTGCGCGATGCGGCCCACGTGATCCACCGTCAACATACTTCTCTACGCGTTCATCACCTATATCACCTGTCGTCCTGCTGATCGTCGAGTGACTCGAGCGGGTGCCAGCAACACTTCCATTTTTCCGTATCGCGTGCAAGAGTAGACCAGTGGGTCCTCCTCGCTCTAGGGATTCGCTGAGCATCATATCTTTCTTCTATAGCCTTCATGAAGAAATCGGATCAACGGGTCGGTGGTCTTTCTGTAGAGCGCTGGATGTTCCGAAGAATCCAGTCGGTAACGGTTTCGTCCATGTGTTGTCGTTGAAGTGCATCACGTGTCCGGCCCACCTTATTTTCGCTATCCTAGTGTATAGAACGGTGTTCCTGATTCTCGATCGTTGACGTAGGTCGGAATTTTGAATCCTTTCTCTCATTTGCAAGATACGGGATACTCCTAGCATCAACCTTTCCACTGCGCGTTCGATAACGCCAAGTAATCTTTCACCCTGCTTACATAGCGACCACGTCTCTGCTGCATACGTTAGGACAGGGATAATTGCCGAGTCGAAAAGATGGGCACGGAGTCGGATGTTTTTTGACTTCTTCACTACATCTACGATGCTCTTGAACGTTCCCCAAGCCGCTCGTTTCCTCCTGCTCAACTCTGGAGCTAGGTCGTTCATCATGTTGATTTCACGACCTAGATAGACGTAACTGGAGCATTCGGAGATTGCCGGCCTGTTGAGCTTGAATGGGGCATTCAAAACCCACCCGTTCCTCATGAACATCGTTTTCGTTAGGTTTAGTTGAAGACCAGTCTTTCCACAGGCGTTGTCGAAATCGGTTAGTAATCATTTCGCTTGGCTGAAACTTGGTGTTATGAGGACGATACAATCAGCGAAGCGAAGATGGTTCAATTGTACGGCTGTCAGTTTTCACTCCCATATCGTCCCATTCTGATGTTCGCATCACCTTTTGTGGGGTTGTAGTGAACAGTTTTGGCAAAATTGTATCGCCTTGTCGAATCCCTTTTCTTACGTCAATGATCATTCACCATACACCATTGACCATTGATCATTAAAAATATATTACATAAATGCTAAAATTGGTAAAATACTGAATTATCTTCTCCGCAGTCCGTTTTTGTCATGCCTTCAAACGAAAATACTAATGGTATTCTTCTCAGTCGCTTTGTGGATGGCAGTGACGATGAAGAAGTCGATGAAGAGCCTATAACACCATGCACTGGCCACAGATGCTGGATCTTTGGTAGTGACTTGACCAATGAAGAACAATGTAGTTCTAAAAATGAGAGGTAGTCGGCGTCAGCTCAAATAAGTGTTGATCGCCTAAAACTCTACCTTCTGATGGAAGATGGGCAGATGTTCATGGTTAAGGACCTGGAACAAGCAAACTTTTGGGAACTGAAAAAGTTCGGTGTTTGGCTTTTTTGTAGATTAGATTAATGTGTATGGCAAACAGAAAATAAGGAGTGGGAGAAGAGAATCCTACTCTTACAAGATGGGCGACAAGAATACGTATTAAGAATAGAGAATATTACCTTTCAATTAACTGTCTTTTGAACCTCTTTGTCAACATATGATGTAGTTTGAGGAAAATACGTTAGTGGCTTACATAGTTTTCAGTAGTATCGCTGCCTCATCAGAGCCACGCGCCCTACTAATCACCCTAACATCAGGAGAAACGCGTCTGAGTGAAACGGTGAATTGCGGTTCTCACCACTTTTTTCAGTTGATGGCTCACGGCTACTATCAAGAATATGGACATGTCTTTTGAACCTCATTATAAGCATTTAATTGAATTCTCATTGAATTGTCTTTATTGTGTCACTTTCCCTTCTCAAGTGGAGAGAGTTTTCTTTCTGGTTCAGCCAGCAAGTCTGTCTCTATTTACTGTCATCATCGTCTTATATGGAGTCTCAGCACCCTTCAGGTCAGTTCCGTTAGAGCCTGAGTGCCGGGAGCAGCCCATATTGCTCGAGATATGGAAAATCTTGAACCTTGGGCGAGGGCTGAGCCCACGTCTCATCGCCGTGGGGCGCGTGCTAACTACTGCACTACCGGAGCTCCTGTTCATCTATCATTGTTTTTTGACGTACAAGGAACGGGATTTTGTCAGCAACTAACGATCAACAGTTAGTTTGATAAGTATAGATAGACATCATCCTTTGAGAACCACGAACTACATTTTCTGTCACACCACCGTCGTCGCGTTTCGCTTAGCCTGTTATGCTGGTGTCGTCTCTGCGAGATTTCGTAATAGGGCGCTGTAATTAAGAGAGAATTCAGGGTGTTAATTTGATGCACCGAGGTTCTGAAAGTATATTATCATTATTCAGATGGTTTATTTCAGAGGCGACTTCCGTAGGAATAATTCGAATAACAAGAGCTTTCACATGTCGATAAATTTCCTGTCCTTCAAAGAAAGAGAAAAGAGAGATGAAGAAGACATCCAGCCTCATATTACTAGCTGTTATGTAACATTCGTTTCTTTTTTGTCTAAGACCTTTGCTGTTTGTTCTAGTTATAATACGCTTTGAGTACGGAGTTTGAGTTCTTTTTGCAACTTCACAGCGGGTTTCTGATATTACCGAATAAAATCTTAGTTCTGGGCAAACATAGCTATGAAAAGATTGAAATCACTAGTGGGTCTCCTATAAATGGACTTCTAGCAAACAAATGCCCAGTTGTACTGAAAATTCCCACTTTTCATTACAAAAAGTGTTGACTTCGCATTCTGTGGAATGTGCTTGTGTTCTGTGCCATTTCTACGCAGCAGAGCTCTTCATTAGTCTCTCATAAATCATTCGATAACGCTGTAGAAAAAAAGGTATTTGGTTGATGCATGGCTTGTTTTCTACGGAGAGGCAGGCAGCATCGAGTGCTACCATCACAAATAAGCAATATCTATCCCAGAGTGAAAGAAAGTCATCGGTATAAAATGGCAAAGTTGGAATATACCCAGTGATGTAGAGTGATGTGCAAAACTTTTGCGTTAGGGATCTCACTCTATTTGCGAGCGCGTTGCACTAATGACGCATGTTTTGCCCACCATTCTTCAACGGTACTACGAAGTTGGAATAGTGTTTTCTACCTAGGCATAGCGAATTCAAGAATATTTGCTAAAAATTCAGCCGTCTTTCAGGTATACCGAAGAATGTCTAATATTTGAAACTTTCTAACACAGTCGTCTTGAATCGAAGTTGGCTTGCTAAAGACAGCTTTATTTGAAAAAATATGTACAGTACAACATAGAGCGAAGAGTGATTAGATACAAAAATGATAGGAAAAATCCAAAAAACACTTTAGTACAAGGTAAAAACGGACGAAAAACGAAGAGCTCGTAGTCGCCTCTTTAGAGAGCTAAGCTTATCACAATAAAGTGTTTTTACTAGAGGATGAGTGAAGTGCAATGAAGTGATGAGATGAAAATAAGGTGAAGAAGCCGAATTCATTATACACTCGGTGCTCAAGGAAGGTATTTGCAGGCGGCGAACAAGAGGAATATGACAACGGCAATCAGGATCACGTAGCCAATAAATTTCGTGTTGTCAGGACGAATGTGGTCCGGTGGACGCGGCGCGGGCCAAATCACCACTGAAATCATCAACGAACTGATCTTCAGCTATCGAGTATGCATATACCATTTTGTGTGTGAGGAGTACGAGATTCAGTTTATTAAACACTCTAGTGCAGTGGGTGCTACTCTCCACCGCAAAAGATGTGCCTTTTGCTGATTGCTTACGACGGCATTTTTTCTGAGTCGTTACTCACCTGGTTGTTCGCTGAACTGTCCGCAGTGTTGGCACCGCCTTCCGTGATGCTCCAGTGAAGCTTCTGAAAGTGTACGTTGGAAGATTGAAAGAATGCTGATAATCAATACACATAAATGTGCTTTAGAGATACAGCTTGAGGGTGAAAAATCTATTAGCCAAAGCACGTTTGAGTATGGGATGTTTGAGTGGTGTTAAACTCATCTGCGAAGAAGAAGAGCACTAGATTATCTATCCACTGAACTTCATAGAAATCCACAAACCAAATTATTTCCATAGCTTCGTCAAAGTTGTTTTGATCCAAGTTTATTACACACAATCGCGCGTTCTCGCGATGTGGGTTTCTACTGTGCCTACTTCGTTGTGTAGATAGATTCAAAATAACCGTCCTGTATAAAAGAGTATTGCGAAGTAAGGCTCTCACATAAGCTTTTTTCTCTTCAAGAGATTCGACTCAGTAAAAATGCCAATGCCCACATTGTGACTAAGCCTGTACACGTTCGCATCATTCAGACCTTGAACAAAACGAGTGTCGCAACGTTGGCCGGGGAAAAAAAATTATAAACCTTATGTGAACTCACCAATTTGAAAAGTAAAAAATAAGTAGTTGAATATGAAGGCGATTTCAAAAGTATATTGCTTATTCACGTCGAGGTAACACGACCGCTTAATTTTTCGTATGTAGGCGACACGGTCGCCGGCTGGTGGGAAACCTCCAGAATAATGAGGTATTTTTGCAATGTAATCTGTATTTCTATCATTGTCAAAGGAATTAGTCGTTGGTAAAGGGTAAAATATTACTGTAGAGAGTTCATTAGAGCTAGTTCACTTGCAGCACTGATTACTGAAGCCGTGTATTTTTCAGAGGCAAAGCCAGATTTTTGAGAGAAGGTCATATTTTCGACTTATGCTGCACTTTTTATGCTATCTTGATTACATTTATTCATGTTTCAGAAACACTTAAAACAGGGGTTTACAGTACATGAGCGTGGTTTTTATGGAGTTATCTTTATAGTAGCTTCTTCAGTGTAATCCATTATTTAGTTACGATACCTTCCTCAAATCATAATTTACCCTACAAGTGTCAGTCTTGTATTGAGGCGAGCAATCGTTGTAGAAAACCGATACTAAGCAGGGTCAGACGTATATCAAACAAGATACACGCGGTTCCCAACGTGCTGATTCTAGCTTTAATTAATCCCTGATGGATTCAGGATGCATTCGCATGCGTCAAGTATCATAAAGATGAATGAATGCGTAAGTGGTGTATAGAAACAATGAAATGCGATTGAGAGCGTATGTCTCAGTCGGTGTTTTTATCATGCCAAACGCTGTGGTGTCAAGTCATCGAACACAAAAGTACGAAAAGTATAGTGAGTTTGAGATGATGGATTAGGCTGAAGACTACATGCGTCTTGCCTAGCACCTCCGACTATTGCGCCACATGAAGTCTCAGAAGAGAATCATTATCACTCGAGGAAATAGCCAAAAGTGCACTATTGAACGCTACTCTACGCAGTCAGTTTATGAAGGATCACATCAGGATTTTGGAAAATTTGTTTTTCAGAATGTCCTCAATTTTTATCACTTATTATAATGATCAAAAAATATGAAGCCGAGGTGACTAGGAAATTTCGGAAAGTGCTGCAGAAAAGAATACATTCAAAAATTTACACATTGAGCTGTGCCTTTCCAAAGCCAAACACTGAGGTAGAGCTATGTGTCTAGGAGATGGGGTACTTTTTGGATTTAAGTAATTATTTTTTCCTTCGAGGATAACCTTTTATGCTTTTTTCGAAGCTTCAATAGTAATCCGATAGCACGAATGTTGAAAATTACAATGTTGCACTTTATTTCGACAAAAGCCTTTTCAGTACGCTGTAGCAGCCAAAAGAAGATTGGGTTCCCCACTCAGCGCGCATTATCGCACGTCTCTTGAATCGCTCTGCGCTCAGCGCATGTAATACCGTCACGAAAGGACGCGATCACCTTTATTCATATATATATATATATATATATATTATATTTATTTATTTATGTATTCGAAAACTTGGTGTCCGCTGAGTGAGAAAGTCAATCTTCTTTTAGCTGCCACAACGCATTAAGAAGCCTTTTTAAAACCATGTATATCATTACGCTCAGTCAGATTTAACCCTCCGATGATATTGAGAGTCTAGGAGCAAAGCTCTGTATAGCGAAAAACTCACCAAGTATGAAACAAATAACTACTGAAATCCGGAAAAGACAGAAAACGCATTGTCTGCAGCTGGTTGAAAACAGTTATCGATCACGAGTATGACGGGGAAGGAGATTCAACCAGGGCTGTAATAGCAGCACAGCGACACAAGTAGGACTACATCATGTGTAGCACCTTTGACACCAGAGCAATCTCCCTTCCAAGATTTAGACCTTCTTGCTAATATGTAGCAGTTTACGGAAGGTTTTGTATGATTGCACTTTTTTAGCTTAGGAGACCATATATAGTTGACAGGGTGTGCAGTCAAATGTAGAAGTTGTCAATAGCAATATTTCCATGTATTGCTTTTTTAGAAACTCATTCATTGTCGCACACATCGACTTCCCAGACATAATGTCTTTTTTTGACTATCTTTCTGAGAGTCAAGATAATTGAATAGGTGGTGGTGCCAGTGATTATTTTGAGTACAAACAAGTCAGATGTTGGAGAAATACTTGAAATTCGGTAGTGAAAAGGGTTAACTGTCCCGGAATTCTGTCAGTGCAGAAAAAGGAGCTGCTTAAGATACCGCGGTAACGTGCATGGTGTTCTATCCGGTATGCAGAAAGTGTACACCATTAGCTCATCTGCAAATCGACCATTCAATTTCGACTAATTCTTAATTGTTGTTGCTAATTCTTAGTGTCGTCTTTCACCAGGACAGTACATCTTTTACAAGTCAGAAAACCATTTTTTTCAGTCAGAGAAGAGGAAATAGTTAATGAATGAAGAAAACTTAAGAACGGATTCAACTCTCGATTATAAATGCCTTTCAAGGTTTGTAGGTTCCAAAATACCATCATGGTGCACAATTTCTTTACCGTAGTTGAATGGTTCTATTTGGAAGACTGTTAAGGCGGTATCATTCTAGTCAAACTGTTCAAGACTGTATTAAAGTGGGTATAGAGACCACCTGGCTTTCAAAAGAGGCTTGTCAGAAATGTATTCCTGAGTCTTAGATGCGACAAGAACCCCGTCAATTTTTTAAAGAAAATAGGGTAGTGAAAACCTTTACAATAATTTCAAACCCAACTTCCTTTTAACTTCGACTTGACTAATCAATTTTACATTTTCTATTTATTGAGTCTGAACTACAGATTTTCTGGAAGAATTTGCGCGGCTAACGTTGCGGTGCGTTTGTTTTTCTTCAGAGTCGTTCATTCAAATCGTTTGTAGACAGTCGTTCGCCCTCGAAGACGAAGACCAAAAATGACTGTGAGCAATGCTTTCA
Organism: Parelaphostrongylus tenuis; assembly: GCA_019055375.1. Lineage (NCBI taxonomy): Eukaryota > Metazoa > Nematoda > Chromadorea > Rhabditida > Metastrongylidae > Parelaphostrongylus > Parelaphostrongylus tenuis. The sequence goes on along the minus strand of JAHQIW010000752.1, from coordinate 63,985 downwards.
AATAAACGGCTGTGAAGAGGATGAAACGCTTCGAAACATCAGCCAAGTAAAGTCATTTTCAGCCACTTCGTACTACAGGTTCAATCAACAAAGAATATAGGAGTGAAGACACTTCCTATATCCAAGAAGACTTACTCAGATACCTCGGAGCACCAAAATTTTGACCATGAAGTCGCTGATGCCATGAATGTAGACAAAGGATGATAAAAATCTATCATAAAACAGTATATTGAATGACTACTGAAGAATGCATTCTGAGAAGAAGAGGTTTATAGACGGAAACGGCATTTTATCTATATTCAAAAACCTACGAAGAGGGTTAAAATCTACGAAAAAGATCATTCCACGAAGCATAAAACGAGCAGTTGTTCTAAGCTTCTCAAATGAGCAAACAATTCGCAAAGAAACAAAAAGTTTCCTAGGTATTCACTTGCTTAATCCGATAATACATTGTTATGAAGCTAAAATATGCTGGGAACGTTGTGCAGTCTTTCTACATTAAAGTGTTGGAGCATTGTGTTTGGAAACGAGAGCACCCATTACCGTTTAGCTCCAATGTTCAAAACAAATCATACTTTCAGCTTCCTTTCAGCAGCTCAAGTTTAAAAAAAAAAGATTGATGGATAAATTAGCTAACCATGGATTCTAAAGAAATTCCGCGAGGTATTTCTTTCAGAGGAAAGCAAAGGATGCGCCTCAGCTCTCGCGCACAAGCGATTCTCATTCACCGAAATTCAGGCCAACGTTTACCGTCACTGTGCTCGGGTAACCTCTTCTTCATTGATAAGGAAGGAGTGCAATGTACTAAGGCCGAAAATTATCGATGAACTGAACGAGATCACAAATATGTCTTTCACATTTCGTCATGAGAATATCAATTAGAACAGGTTTTCTACAGTAACCCTACGACTTCACCGTATGCTTTCGGATTTGAAAATGTCGAAAAGTCTCCGTATAATGATGATGTTTGACTCACTTTGATGAGAATGAGCAGCGCTGATCTTCTTCTTCGCGATGCTGTTCGTGGGATCCATATAGGGAGGAGGCGTATGGGGATCGACTTCAACGGCCGTGTAGTCCTGAGGCATGTTCTCTCTGAAATTCACCGAAATAACAAATAGTGCCTCAGTTTGAACGGCTATCAAACGGGAATTACGATATCTCAATTGGATTAGTTTTGTGGTAGACAGAATTCCACTGAGCCTTTGACATGAATCACAAACATAATCAATGCTCTGAATGGATTGTATCTTGCTACTAACGTCAGAAACTGGACCTAAGAAGAAACATGCAACGTCTTACTATCAATCAGAATGGTTTTATTGCGGTTAACTTGAATGCAGAGCTGAAAGGTGGAGGATAACGTTAGTCGAGGGTGTTATACGAGACGTTGGTTTAGAACAATCAAAGACAAACATGGGTATCAAGCACTGAATAAAAAGGAAGTGAATTTGAAATGAACCCCCAAAAAAGATAAAGCTTTCGTCGCTGATTGACTTTGAGGCATAAGACGTGCATTCAACTCCATTAGGCATTGCTAAAGGCTATCGAATGTGCATCTGGTCTTCAAAATGCTAGCGGTGGCCTCCCGTTGTGTTCAATCACAGCGTCTATCCATGTATACACATTCGGTATCAAATTGCTGGCGATGGAAGCATGGAAGGATTGTTTAGTATGGATGGCGGGATTGAGCCAACTCAAACATCTATTGCGACGTTCCTCTAGCTATTCCATTACAATCTAAGCAGTGTAATGAAAATAAATATTTGAATAGAAGCAATGTAAACCTGCTTTTTTTTCTGCAAAAATATGAAATGAGAAGCTTACTTTGGGAAGAGAAGTGAAATTCACTTAGGAAAAAAAACTTTTGAGTGAAATTTTGCTGGGAAAATTGGTAAATTTTGGATACTGTACTTCAACCCTATGGATTATAGTGGTTTAAATTGTGTAACTAGTTAATTTATTATTTGTGTCAAAGTGATTTCACCGTTTCTACGCATGAGAGTAGATGAAGAGATTATTTATTAATAAACAAAATATTTTCATAGTGACTATATAATGGTTATTAAAAAGAGATTGAGAGAATGAAGAATATTGCCTATAATGGTTATTAAAAAGAGATTGAGAGAATGAAGAATATTGCCTTGCAAGGCAGTAGAGCTAATTATTTCACGAATCACATGAAGGTGCTTCAGACAATTTACGGAAAGTAATGATTCTGACTGCACTTCGACGACACATCGTGAAACACCGATAGGATATGGATGCGCGCGTCGACACAGGGTTAGTAAAGGAGTTCCGCTAGCCTGATTATGCCTCACTGTTGATTTTAGCTAATTAATAGCTCTTTTTTCTAAAAACAGTAAGAAAATGGCTTGGAATGCTATCAAAATAGTAAGAAAAAAGGTTCCTGCAAATAGGTTCTAACAAGAATACAGCGTGATAATGTAATGACACCGTAATCTACAAATCACAATTTCCAGCTGATCACTTTAACTACATTTGTTGCAAGTTACTTCGCTCGCGCGGTGTTCCACTGATCTTATTTCGACTCGATGCGATTACGAAAACCTGCGACGAACGAAATCGCATCGATCGTGGCTCGAAGCATGCGGATCCGTAGAAGGAGAAGGCAACAAATTACTAGCCACAGTAAAGATTAGTAGCAGCATCGCCTAAGCTCATCAAAAGAACAATGCAACGGTTACTAATTTCAAGTTGGCATAAAATTTCTTCACCAGATTTCCAACATACCGGAGTTCGGGAGCAGATTAATTCAGAACATATCACAAGAACATCGCCTATAATAAGTTTCAATGCGTGAGAAGAGGAAGAAGATATGGTTGAACTTTGTTCTTCGATAGGAGAGCATCTGAAACTGGCTTACCCTTCAGTGGCACTTCAAGGCAATTCTACTTCTTTTGGTGAGGTTGGCTAGTGTCACGCTGTCGAGAATGTATTAGTGTATGATGTTTGGAATCAACACTAACCAATGATGCCAATACCGAAGGAGCCGTCTAAGCCTGGTAAAAAAGACATTTGAGTCTGTAGTCGCTCTAATATACGCCAAATATTCTTAACATTCCTAGCATCTATCGATTATTTATTCGGTGACACGAATACAATCTATAGTTTAGGAAAATCATCTGACCATACAAACACATAGGTGCATATGATACGTTTCCTAACTGTAGTATAAATAGGTTAGACTTTCGCTACCGTAACTAGTCTATTGACGACCTTGCTGCTTTCATAACAAACGCCAATGATTTTTCGACCACTAAAATAGCTGAAACTTTAAGACTTGTAAAATTTGGAGGCAAGATTATGAGGTGCACCCTCTGAAGATTACAAGAACGTAATTTTATTGTTCAATTCTAAATTCAAAATTCTCAAATACAACTGGAGTAAATGTTAGAGAATTGATATCCACTGTCTTCTTGTCGAAAAGACGCAAGATTACTAACAACAATACCTATTATGATTAAAATTCATTAGAACTCCGTGCGGTCTGTCTCTAATGAATAAATGGAAGACGTATAAAACAAAACCGTTCTGAAGATAACTCGACCGTCGAAATATTAGCCAATGTTGCATTATATCTCATAATCATTACTTGAGCCAACATATCATGTGGTCTGGTAATGGGCTCTTGTACAGTCCGATACACGTGTTTCGACCTTACACTCTCGCCAGTCTGGCAGAACCCGTCGTCTTCTAGTCTTTTTGGTCAATGCTCTCGGAAGCTCTACCCTCCCCATAAAGAGTTAGCGACGACGAACGATTTACACTGTAAGTCAAGTGCAATTATCACAGAATTCATAGTGTTGCACACTCGATTGCTCTTTGGTTGGTATTTTTATAATATTATGCCTATAATATTATACCTTTATCGGGTTGTCCAAGAGCCCATTAGATCACATGACATGTTGGCTCAAATAATACTTATGATATATCTCGAAATTTGAGCGTGGTCTTAATAAAATACTCGAAATAAGGTATAATATTGCATTATATTTTATGAATCTTGATGTCTATAACTTCACCTCTGGCTTCCACTTGCCATGTGAAAACCTCAGTTTATCAGAATTACAATGAGATATTTGATCAATGCCACCTGTCAAATAAAGGAAATATTTGGCACAATAATGGCATCTGTAAGAGCTCATGATATAATGGTGCTAGTTTGATTGTACTCTGATAGACAAAGTGCTATTTGTTTAAACATTTCAATATTCAAAACGCTGTCTCGAAAATATTGAAAAACTACAAACAGGTTTTGTAGTTTTTAGAAAATTTTAATTAGTCTGATTCAGCGATATGTGTAATTTTTTAGCGAAAAGATTGTTGCAGAAGCTTAAGACTATTATTTCAACCAGCGGTATTCTTATCAGCCAAGACATGTTTTATTTCGGGTGGGAACTCAAAGTAATTTTGTTCACGTCCACCCCCATACGGAATCATATCGTCTCGAATAGTTTAGAAAGGCTGTACGATCTCTTTTCATTTTCTTTCGACTATTTTCACGTAGCTATCATGTTTTCAATTGTTTTGTTCACAGCAGCTAGTGATGTGAGAGGTAACACCCGGTTTCTCCACTTACAACAAGCACTTTTGAATGCGAAAAACAACGAAGACTACGATTGAAAGGCAAAAGTGTTTCTGAGTGAAACAGATAAAAAGAGGAGTACATGATCGATCAAAATCTTTTCAATATTGACAGAGCAGGTATAAGATTCTTTGAAGTTTTCTGGGATAAAAATGAGTTTCAGACAAGTATCCATAACGCATCAGATCGCAAGCAAGTTTGAAAAACTACTAGATGTAGAACCTGTCACAAATGTAAGCAGTATGGTGCAAATGAAATTTTCCTTCGAGCTAATATCTTTAGGCCTTTATCACGTACATCATGTGCTACAGGAAGACTATCTTTCCCACTATTGTGTATAGGCATTCTATGGCACATCTATCGTCTATCAAAAAACTATTTGATAACCGTTAACCAGATTCCCTTTTGAAAGTTTAAAGCTCGAGAATGAGTGGAGAAGAATCGTTATACATTTCGTATCCTCTCTGGAAAGTCATAAACTTCTCCAAGTATCAAAACAGCAGTTACCCAAATGCAAGTAAAATAAGATGCAACGAAAAATGTTGTACAGTAGATGTACAAGTAGTCCCCCATTTCTCAACATCTTCGTCACGGTTTCGTGATTTATTAGTGGAAGAAGTCACCGGCGTTTGTTGATGAATTACTGACAAGGGACTACTGCCTTACAAGGGTAGTACCTAAATTTTCCGAAAAATCAGTGTTTTCAAATGGAAGAGAGATGTAAGTGGCTTGTAAACGCACTGTGATAAGAGTGTTCTAAAAAGTGGTTAGGAATCGTCAAGAAGCCGGAAAAACGAAACCTTAAATTTTCTATTGCATTTGCCTCTTATACTATGTGATTTACTGTAGCTCATTATTGCTATACTGCTTCAAATTGCTTTGATTTTCGCAGTAATGAAGTAGGAATTAATTACGAATAAAAAAGGAGAGAAATCTTCAAACTAGCATTATGTGGTGTGTCGTCGTCTATTCGCAAACAGATCAATCTTGCGTGAAATAAACAGGATTGCCTGTGTCACCTTTGTGACGGTATAGAAATTTATCACCACATTCTCGTCATTCTATGGGAATTTCACGGTTATCAATTCTGTAGCTCAAAAACCAATGTAAGAAACGAACTTGTGGGAGAGAAAAGGAGCTGAAAGGAGAAAAATCTTTATTTTCACTTGATTTCGAGCGGAAAAACATGCCACAAGGTGAAGCAGATTCTATGAACTTCTCCCGAATTTTGAACTAAATTCATTACGGAGTTTTCGATCTAATGATTTTGAGTGGCTTTCACATTTTGCGCGGCAGAGAGGACTGTGCTCGACGCATATGAAAACGAAAGCGAAACTCAGTGAGATTTAGGCGAATCCTCGACATCTTGACTTGAAGAGATTGTTGTAAACTAGGGAATAGCTTATACGGATTCAGTGCAGCACTTCAATAACAGGAAGGAATGCGAAGACAATTTCGATTGAGAACGCCAACGAATGCTGTTCGAAAAGATATGCGGATCCATGAGGGTAGCATTACCACTGATTTGCTTCGACTGCCTAATAAGAGCAACTCTGTTCTCTATTTAGCGGCGTTGAGATGGAAATCCTTGACCAACTAGTCCATTGCTCAAGACTCAATTGATCCTATATATTACATATAAAGACCACCATACATGAATAAGGCTATGTTTTGGGGGCAGTGCTATGTATTCAGCATTTCAAGGGTTGAATAGAAAATAAGATAGGCTGCAGGCGTGTAAGCGATGAAAACAGATGGATGACTTCGCCCGCCGACGAACACAGGGGCTGGGCGCAAAACGGGTTGTGTCGTATGACTGTCCCTCATGTGAGCAATGAAGAAAAAAAGCTAAAAAAACAACGTGTAAAACGGCATTATAACACTTATTTGTTCTCCAAAGTGGCCCGTTATCGCAATCTGTTATGCGAACCACATCACTGCTCGCATTCGCTTGGTTTCATCGCATTCATCTTCTGTAAAGGTCTCCAAGTATTACATGGGTTGCTTCCGCAGCTGCTTGAGGACATTTTCAAGGAATGCTGTAGAATACTGGTCGGAACTATTCTCCTTGCATGAACAGAGGTAGGCGAGCTAAGGCGTTCGTCGATTGACTGAAAAATCTTTTAGAGGATAGGAACAATTTTTTCGATTGCCGATATAGCACGTAGTTAATGACTACTCTACACTGCACCTGTTATAAATTCAAAAGCCCACAATATCTACTGGCTGAATAGAATCGTAGATTGTATTCGAACTACTGCAGGTACCGTACTTCAAAATTTGTCGGATTGTTCGAAATATACACCAAACCTTGTTATAGGCAATATTTTTGCAACAATGCGAGCAGTGTAGAGCTAGATTGTTGGAGATGGAGTGAAATTCGAACACTGTATTCTCCACATTGCGATAATTGAAAGTGACGCTGTCATCAGATTTCTGTATGTGATATGTCCCTGCTAGCAAAAGATCTCAGCATTCTGGAATTTTCTCATTACATTGCTCCAAGTTTCAAAATGTATTACATCTTTCAAATATAGTGATTCAATCTGGTGAGGAATTACGAGAGCTTAAATTCAGTTAGTCCAGGAAACCCAGCTATGGAACACCTACGACGTCTGAGAACGATCAAGAAGAAAAACCATAGATAGTAAGATTACTTCGATCATTTGAAAAAGTGTTGCCAAATTAGACAGAAGCTAAATCGAGAGCGCCATTGTACCCTTTCCTTCGAAAAAAGATTCTTGATTGTACATAAAAGATATACGTATAAGGTACATGTGGTGATATATGGTAGTGAGACCTCGCGAAAAATGTACGGCACTAGAAATACGAGGAAATAAGGTCGAATGTCAAGGGTAAAAAGAATGATTTAACTGATGTTTCATTAATGAAAAGCAAACACCGTTCTTTTCTGTGAGTAGATTCAAAGCCTTTGAAGAACTTCACAATGTGGTTTGAAAGCCGGGCAAGTCATGTGGGTAATTGGACATCACGCTTTTCATTACAACGTGTGTCTCGCCTTAAAATGCACTTAGTCACTGGAATTTACACGTCTACGAAAAGTGCGTAGAGCTATTGACATCACATGCGTCTTTCCATGGCCAGTTTGATTCACTGAAAAAATTCAGTCAGTGTTCGAGTTGAGACCGGGTATAACAGTATGAACAGCTGCTAAAGAAAGGATATTGAAACGTAACTTCCTCTTATGGGCAAAAATCATAACTTCTTCTACCCAATAAAATGTAAAATCGAGAAATTACTCAAGAAGAACAAAAACTATTCATGCCTTGTTTTGGGTCTTGTCACTGGTTTTTCATTCACGATTGGGTTTGCCTCATTACTTGACAAGGACTAACCTGGACATCAAAAGGGCTGTGGTTTACTCCACGGGGTGGTCATATACACTCAGAACGAGACTCTACACCTCTATACAAAGAATCAGGGCCATATCAAAACGAATTTTGCCGACACATAGTCATCCTCCGTCAATTCACATGGGTCACCGAAAAACTAACGCTGATTTTGAACATTATGGAACGGCCACGCTCGGACTTGAGTTGAAGTTTCGTTTGAACGGAAACTGTTCGAACCACTTAAAATGTCGAGTCATTCACTATACAGATAACAGCAGTAAGCCAACAGTTGTCGAAGAGATGTGCTCACTCCAAATTGGTCTACTTCGTAATACTACACAGTAACTTTGATGAAGGGGATAATAGCGGGCAGAAAAATCAACCGAAATGAACGTGATCTGATTCTCAACAACGCCTGGGAAACGATGTCCGTATTGCTGTCGTTCGATCCGCAGTGTCAATTCTCATCGCTTCTCGGTCGATACTATGGTTTTGAAGATCATAAGTATTTGTAGATTATACATAACACGGATATTGGGCATCAGTTTGCAGATGGCATATACTGGGGTACTACTTTGGAGATTCCAAGTGTAAAGCCAACATTTGTTGAATCAAAGCACTGGGATTCCTTCACATTTTTTCTTCTCGTTCATGATTGTGAACATTTTTTATCCCACTAATAAGTCGCTCACTTTTAATTCTGACCAGTGCACTTTAATCTATTCCAGTTGATTGAGTTTAACCAATTAATGTGATTCCATTGAGGAAATAATGGTAAATAGAATGAAAGAAATACACTACAACCGTGTGGAATTGTGGTGATTTAAAATCTTGCTTTTGAACATCAAAAGTGCAGTGAAAGTGAGATGAATTTCCACTCGAAAAGAATAGATAATTCGTAACAACCACGGTCAGTCGAAAGAATGCAATCGAGGGTGCAAGCGACCCTCCGTGATAACCTGGTGGGAGAGGAGTGTTGTGAGAAGGTGACGGCGCAAACACGTTTCCACTCAAAGGGGGTCGCTACAGATAACGGACGTCATTTAGTCCCCCTTCTGAATAAGGAAGGTCTCGCTACAGGCGCACAGGTGTAGTGCTTTCTCCGATAAATACATTCTGCTGCCAATAATTACATATTGTCCAAGCATCCGCTCGTAATATTGAGTGGGTTTCAGGGAACCTTTTTCGTGACAGCACTTTGTTTACCATTTTTGGGCGCAAACACTTGTTGTTACAGAGGCATGCTGGTGCTATGGATCAATTGTCTGGTGAAAAATCGAAGTTGTTTTCGTTCTGTCTGTATGTCTTTAGATGAAACGTCACATACTGGCAGGTAATTGACATTCTGGAGGACGGTGATGAAAATATCTGATATAGGCAACAAATAAAACATCAGTAGTGGAGAAACTTCTAAATTTTGAGGTATGAGTAAGAAATGCACATATTTTCCCATTGACACACCCAAGTTATGAAACATCGTTGGAGTTAACTGAGTGCATATTTGGCCTTTGCAACAACTCACGTTGACCAAACCGATGTGTCATATCAGTGGTGTTATTCTCCCAGACAACTCTAACATAAATATGCCGACACAGGAGGGATGAAAAGGTTGATAAGTCTTGGGTGCTGTATCGAAACATTGGTGACGTGCGTTGCAGAGCAGCTCTAGCCACTGCGACACAAGCGCTTTCAACCTGTAATGTCTTTAATGAAGTCTTCTTCGTGAAGATTTTGTCATTTTTCTTCAAACGAGTTAGATATTTTGTTCAGGCGATTCTATGTCTTCGTTACAGATATCCACCTGATTTATGGAGTATTGGAAACTTTTTCAAAGAATTTTGATTTGATTTTGACATTTCAAAGGAATGAAGCGATTGGATGGATTAGGATGGGATAGGATCAGTTAGTGTGTCCATACCCCACTGCATGATGACTGCGCTATTCTAGTTTTTTGACCGTGTTTATGCATTGCCTTCAATCATAACACTTGAACAAAACACTTGGATTTGATGATTGTATTCTCTGAGCAATCTTCCATGGTTCGGCATCATGTTGCAAGTTTCGACAGCATATGAATAGGAAATAGAGTGCTTTCTCTGGCAGCCAAAACGAATTTATAAAGGATTAAAGGAGAAGTTTGTTGTGTTCTGAAGCGCGGATTGAAACTCACTGGATGGATTTCCTGTTTTGCTGTGCTTGAATGATATTCTCTTTTATGCACGTATTGATGTATATAGGCTGTTCGTCAGCTAAAATGGAGCCCTGCGATTCGGGTTAGTGAAAAATATATGGCAGGGACCATGAATAAACTTCACATGTGCTTTAGAAAATTCTGTCAAGTCCCCGTAATTTCTCATTCAGGTGCACTAATAGTCTAAAGAAGGAGCTCTGTCCGACGAGTTTTGAAGGACAAATCTTTTCTTTCTGCTAAATCGCTATAGAAAGAGCTTTTCCGAAGAAAACAGACACACTTTTGATTTCTTCGAAACTTGTGCAATCGAATGAGAATACTAACACTTTGGGGAAGGAGTTTTGTTCAGCGAAGTATAGGCGAGATAAGGAAAAAAACGCATGGTCGTGTGAAACATAATGTTATTGTGGATTTTACAACGCTATAAATGGATGTTTCGAAAACCGGCTTTGTGCTGCTGTAGCCAAAGATTCAAGCTTTCAAATGATTACTAACACTTTTATGAAAAAATCTTGTCCAGCGAATGAGGTCGCATGAATTCATTTGTCGCCGTCTAACATACAATACTCATAATTCTACCGCTCTTTTCAGTGTTTTCTTAAGACTTCACTCAAATTTCATATAACTGACAATCGTTATTTGAGCCAACATATTATGTGGTCTTCATGGGCACCTGTACAGCCCATTACACATTTTCGGCCCTGGCAGCCTCGTCAGTCGGGCAGACCCTTCATTTTTAGCCGATCCTCTCGAGGTGCTCCAGTGCTCCTACTTTGGAATAGGCGGCGACGAATGATTTACACTTGCCGTCAGGTGAAATAAATCACTAAATCGGCAGTGTTGTACACTCGATTGTTCTTGACACTCCGAGAGGATTGTCCAAAGACCAAAGGCCTGCCTAACCGAAGAGGTTGCCAAGGCCAAAACAGGTGTATCGCATTGCAAAAGTGCCCATAACAGACCACATGACATGCTGGCTCAAATAACAATTATCAGTTATCACCATAATTCTATTTTTTCGCCAAAGGGCTAAGGAGTTTTTTTCCAAACCAAATGTACCATTGACATTGTTAAAATTTAAAATATCGAAAAACCCACTAAAACTTTAGAAATGAGCAAAAACTTGGTTTACCCACGGGGCTAGAACAGGGTAAGAATACCGGAAAATCACCTATATAGTTCAAGCACAGTGAAATAAATGAAAAATGCTCCTCAATTCTATTCAGGATGGATTACTAAAGTGTTAGTTTAATATAGCGAATTTTTCCAACTTCATCTGTTTATCCTATTAGTGATGTGGATGATGAACTATGCAGTCCTTATATTGGATAAGGAACACCTGGTCTTGATGATAAAAAAAGGAATATCTTTTCATTCCAATTTTATGCTGCTCAGTTCGATATTGCTCGACCATAAAATATTCGATTCACGTGATAGTGTTTTATGCACAAGAGAGAAATCACCACCACTCACTAGTCCTTCTAAATTGCGAATGTGGCTTTTGTAGGGAATTTCGCCGCAACCCTATAAGTATCAGGCAATTTTTAACATACATGAACCATAAGCAGCTCGAAATAAACCATGCATTACTTCGTTCCGCGATAGCGTTATAGTGACTGAATATCAATGAAAAGGCCTCTGTGAGGATTTAGCAGGAATAGCGTTCGTGCGTCCGTTTCAAAAGATTTCTTTTGTTCCTACAAGGAAATCACGTCTTTCCAGAAAGAGAAATATCTCCACTGCTGTATAGCGTTACTGCGATATTTTATCTATGATTTTAAAGCCAGTTGATAGTCTGATAAATACGAATTTCAGCATTGAGCTTGAACGATCATCACACTAAGTTTTAGTAACCAAAAAAAAATTTGATTTTTCGCTATCGGAGTGCATTGTTCCGACCTGGCAGTGGACATTTGACATTATATAGTGAATTTTTGAGAAGAAGGTGACTTTACCGCTATGAAAAGATTGACTACTGCTCGATAAGTGAAGGGAACGCCTAGTTACCCTCAAATCTCTGCTATTTATTACGAAATGTATGAGACACAGTCACATTTTGAGAAATTGCTCGTATTTTTTTGAACTTTTTTCGGGAAAGAGCTCGTGCATTAGGCTAATAGAAATCATTCGATAGCTTGAGGAATAAAAGTTAAGGAACTTAGCGTAATTTCTTTGAAAATTATAAAAGTTTGATCTAATAATGAAAAGAAAATCTCGTTTTGCTTTTTATGGGTCCTTAGAGTTTGACAGAATTTCTACAATTGTATAGTAAAATTTTGATTCTAAGCGAATTTTCCCAGTTCATCATGATGCTGCCAGGGACGGACTTCACAGAATAAATTAAGAAACCTTATCATTCACAGACTTGATCGTGCAAACGCACTCGAAGTAAGCAATTTATGGACCTCAAACGGCTGTGTAATGTTCTACGGCAATATGTGATGGTGAATTGCCAATCTTATTCTTGCTTTAGGTAGGCTTTGGATTTGTATCTCAATACATTGGCAACCATTGGACACCTTGAAATCAACCTTCATTACCTTTCTTCTTTTTTTGTAGTGAATAATTGTGTTCTTTAACGGACTACCTCGTATTGTTCAACAGTCTTTGACTTCTTACCATAAGAAAAATCATATTTTTACTAGCTTAGCAGGCAATCATTATTCTCAAAATAAGCCAACAGCCATCATGTGAGCCGATTCAAGTCAGTACCTGTGCTAATTTTAGCGATATTTCAATTTTGTCCACTATTTTCATCACTTTGATAATATCTTAAGGTTTATATTTCCACTTTATCAACCGAATTCGAGCTCTATGGACTATTTTACTCTATATAGTTATTTTAAATCGGCACAAAGAACTCCGTGTACATTTTCTTCCCACATGATCTCGTGAATCAGTTTGAACGCAGAAATCTACTCTGTTTCACTGAGCATTGTTCAGAGAAGCTATGTGTGGTGAAGGTTCAGTGGTTTTGCTGTTGTGATCCGCTGCCGATTTGTGTCTCGCAACGGACAAGAGAGAAGAGTTTAAATCCTTTATATGGATTTATACCAAAACAACCTATAATATACATGCATTACTAAAATGATAATATAATAGTAATATATATATGATCACGACATATCGTTATGCGAACATATGCGTAAGTTAATATGGGTGACCGACTGATGAGGAGTATCGAGGACAGTGTTATGGCAAGTGGTGTTATTGTAGCTGACGGTGATGATGTTATCGTAAGTGATGATGTTATCAAGTGATCATGTTATTGCATATGACATTGTTATTGCTTTTTGACATTGTTATGACAAGTGACAATGTTATTGTAATTGACGATGTTTCGTAATTGTCGAAGCATGACTAAGCGGCGGAGCCCATTTGGGAATACTATGTTCGCCCCCAAGTAGAACACCGACGGCGGGATCCAGTGGGTGAGTATATAGTGTTAGCAGTGGGGTCGCTAGTGATTAGATATGGGCAGAATCCCTAAACCGCGGTGATGGGCCGAGCATAGCCAAAGTGAGTTTGCTCCGCCACGGAAGTACTATGTTCCGCTCACAAATCTATAGAATTCATCTGAGTTGTGTGAATGCAACCTTATGAAAGTAATTAGTTACAAGACAACGAGGTTGTGTAGAGGGAGCAATAATGGATCGACAATGTACTGAGGTGAGGTGGTCCGGGTGATGTCAGACGACCGTACGGATGATGACCCGCGATCGAACTGACTGTTGAGGTTGGTGGCAGCTGGGTGCCGCCCTTGTCACTTGGACCATTTCTGTCTAAGGTCCTCGAACCTCTGCGATACCACTTGCTCTCTAAGTTCGTAGACCATTTGCGCTGCCTAAATTATCTTGTAATTCCCGAAAAGATAGCAAAACTCCGTTGGGAGGTTTGCTATACTATGAAGGTACCATTCGCTTGTGATAAAATGCTTAACACTTGCTGTAACTATATAGTAAACAACACATATTGTCCAGACTGAATTGAAGAAACGCCTTACAACATAACTGTGCGCGCTAGTAAGTTATATTTAAATTTTGCGCGTATGCGTGCTTCACTATAAATGTAATAATAGTGCGCAGCTGCCAGCACTAATTTCCAAATTTTCTCGTCGAGTGGATTTATAAGACGAGTGGACATTCTTCAATTGTTCTTTATTTTCATCCTAATTTACCCTTTGTGGACGGTGAGAGGTCCTTTGATTGCTTGAGCTGTCCTCCCATCCTGACGGCTATGAAGATTGCTGCGCCCCCTCCCCGCCCATTAAAAACCCGCTCAGTGAAAGGTCTTAAAGAAATGTTGTCCTCACTCAGTGATGGAATATCAAAGCTTTTTTTTACTAGACTATTTGTAATAATAGGAGCTCATATGGTGCACTCGTTAGAAGTACTTTGCGTTGCACATAAGTTCAATGGTCTGATCCCGTGCTTATGATTCATCAAGCTATCCATTCCACCGGGGATCGGTAAACTGGTACCAGACTCTCCTAGACTTGTTTAGGAGGATAAGCAGCGTGAACCTGATGCTGAAGTGGGCCACCGCTAGTCATCTAAGGGACACATATGCATTCAATCACCTCAAAGGAATTTAAAAATCAAAGGCGAATGCATGGCGCGTACCTTAAGGATTGATCAACGCCGAGTGCTTGATCCTTATGATTTATTCGAAATCATAATGGTGTTCATAGTGAAATACAAGACAATGCACGAAAATCTAGAACCCATAAAACAATAAAAGAAATTCCTGTGCATTTAGTTAGAAGTATTTACCCTTGAAAAACTTTAGTAATGAAAAATTGTTTGCTATCTATAAAGAGACATCGCACGCAGTGTGCATCATCATTTATGACAAGCTATTCATTGTTTTGTGGCTGATTCTGCATATTTCTACCAGATGAAGTTTTTATTCTGAAGTCTCTTTCATCGTATTCTCTTATTTACCTCCTGACTAAACCTTCATAGTAGCAATGAAAATCTAATTTTCATTATAAAATTACCACATTGAAATTGAAGCAGTCACCGTCAGCACTGTTCGTAGCTGTGCGAGCCGCTCTCAAATCAGAAATGGCCGCCATTAGGGAAAGGCTTGACTGATTGTTTGAATTTTTTCTCTTGGCATTTGTATTTTCACGGAGTTACTGATTTTCTGAAATCCTTAGCTTTCATTTATGTCAGGCCTATAATGTGAAGTTATCCGGATCTTTTTTAGAATCCTGCCGCATTTGGGCTTAGGCTTAGGCTTAGGCCTAATTAATATCGATTTTGAGTTATACGTTCAGATAGTTAGAATAAAGACATTTGATAGCAGCATTATCTAATTTTATAGTAAAATATGATGTGTGAAAATGCGGTAGGACTCCAGAAAAGGATGTTAAAAATGCGGCGCCGTTCGAGGCCTTCGGTGTAAGTGCATTTTTTGCTTTTGCAATATGTTTCTGCCGCTTATCGATAGCTCCTTTCAAGTGAATTTCAATGGCATGCTTAATTTCTCAAATAGCTTATTTTTGGTGCCGTACCGGTCAAAATAAGATTTTGTTTATCATTCGAAGATTTCTCACTGGCTAAAAGTTTTGTTGTAATAAATTTTCAGTTGTTAGATAGAGAAAATCTCATCAGTTATAATGATATCTCGGAAAGGAGTTCTTCGAGCTTTGTAACGACCGAAAAATTATTGGGTTCCACACTCAGTGAGCACTTCTGGTTGGCTAGAGTGCGAATTGCAGAGTTCTAAAAAGTTAATTCTAAAGAGCAAACCATTTTCTTGATCAGAAAGATTTGCTCTATCTGATGGCTAAATTTTAATATAAAAACTTCTATCAGGCGAAAAATCTTCAAATGTGAAACAAAGCCTCAATTTCACTGGTACGGCGTTAAAAACAAGCAGTACGAGAAAAAAAAAATACCTTTAAAATTCACTTGATTTAAGCTATCAGATAATAATACATTCGTCAGATAACAGCAAAGAGTACAGCAGATAACAGCAAAGCTTTTACCGAAAGCCTCAAGTGGGGCCGCCATAGTAAAATCGTACCAAAAATACGGCAGGATTCTAGAAAACATCCCGTTGTCCCATAACTTTCTTCGCATTATTGTTGGATTTACTTTTGTTCTGTTTCAAATCGACTTAATTTAAGTTGTGATTTGTTAGAGAATGTTCTATTAGCTCGAGCAGGCACTTAGGTATGACCGTTACATTATCGTTGGCCTCAGTTGAAGTGAGTAACCGCAAAGTGATGTCTCGGTGAACACCTTGCATTGACCGTCCTTCACAATTGCAAAGCCGACTCGCCAAATTTTCAAAAACTCGGCAAGAGCACGGTACCACATTCATCGTATAACTCCGATATTTCTCCAACGGATCACCATTTCTTCCGAGCCCTGGCAGCATCTGTTGGTGAAAGAATTGAAGGACATCAATTAGCCCAAAAGATGACCTCACCTACTTCTCTGACACGCAGCCTCATTCTTTCCAAAAGGGAGGCATTCAATTTTTTTGCCCAGCAAATGGAAACATGTCAGTGATCATGACGCTGATGATAACGTTGATAAATTTATTTCCTCAAATGAATGATAATTCAATAACAAGGAGATACAAATGCGAAAGAAGTTTTGAGACGACCCAATAGTTTCACTGATTGACACTCTTTTGCTCGCTATACGTTTCATTTCTTTCATTTATTTGCTTGCAAGCACTTCTTACCTCATAGCAAGCCTTCTATTATGTTATTTCTAGGCGTCGTTTCAATATGACGTGCTGTTACTATGTTGTAACATATGTATGTTTTAGTTTTTGTGTGTATGCAAAGCAGGGATTTTTCTAAGTAATTATTAACAGTAGTTTATTTCAAGAATTAGCTTAATAAACATAAACCACCTATAGATGAGAGTGGAGTACCCATGACACGTGAGGGAACCCATGGATGCGAAGACAAAGCTCTCACTCGCTCTCACCAAGCTGTCACTTCGCAATGTCCCTTGATCACCTAAATCCTACTCTCGCCAAAGCGCTGGTCGCACTGAAGTCAAGGAACGGAAAACTGGTAAGTCTGTCAAGAACAAGTTTACTAGATATCTCAACGTTTATAGCTCAGTCGAAATGTGGTAACTAGAACTTATCGAGTGTCTCGGATGAATATACGAACTGCCGTAAATATTCTCTCACACAGATTCCGGATCCAGTTAATACTGTTACTGTATTTATCATTTATTATAAATGAGTTTATCTCATATTTGACTCAGTCATAATTTTTTCTCTTTGGCAATTTTTTTCAGGTCTTAAGTGGGCCAGCTGTATATGAAGGATCGCATGGATTTTTTGAAAGTGGAGCTTCAAACTACTTTCATACTGCCTACAACACTACAGTTCTTGAGCAGAAGATAGAAGAAAAGTTGCCGTTGTTCAACCGTTAGTTTTATAGTTATCCTAATTATAATGTATTTACAATTTTATCTTTCTTAATCACTTCGATACTAGAACTCTTGAACGGCTCATCTCCTCTGATTATGCAGGCACAACACTAATTCTATTCTATCCTCTCTCACGCATTTGTCATGATGGTGTTTCGAGATGGTGACGTGTGCGAGGCCAATTCCGTAATTTGAACTGGTTGCCATCTACAGACGCAGACAGTTGACGTTAGCCACAAACACTTCCGTCCGTCGTTTGAGTAGTTGTTTATGTGGGCGCTCTTGGATCCTATTTCACTATTTTTCCATTGTTATCTGTTATCCTTATGGTGTAATCGACCTATTGTGTTTTGCTATCAATGTGTCCTTTTCTGGGACCCGAAGATGTTATAGTTTTTGAGATCTTGACTACAAAAGAGCCTACGTTGTGAGTGCCGATGATATGTCAGAACGCTGGTTCATTGTTCTTTGAAAAGTGTGCAGATTTCCTAACATGTGAGCCCTCTTTTCTGCTGCATAACATGGTGCTAAGAGAATTGTTGGATTGAAAATGGGAGCACGGAGTTTAGCATCCGTTTTTACAGTGTCTTCTTGCGCGAATGCGGCCCAGGCTGTTCTCTTTCTTTAATCGAATTCCTGTTGTTCTCTATAATCATTGAACGTCCAAGGCACATGTACAAGTGGTGTCCGTAATCATATAATTATCCAGCTCAATTTTTTCACTACCTCCGATTTTTTATAAAAGCGTCTTTGTCTTCTTTACGCTGAGTCCAACCCTTTTCAGCGGTCCATTGAGGTCACTGAGAATCGCCTCTGCTTCAATGACATGCTTTGAAGCACATGGAGATAACACGCGAAAGGGCGTCGTCTTTTTAAACCGTTTTCCATGTTATCCCATTAAGCCAGAGATCTGGATTTTCTTTCACCACTCGTCTCGACGCCTGATTTCGTATGCTGGAGCAATCACTGTGCGGTGACGTTTGACGGGAAAATTGTGCTAGATTAGCCATTGTTCCTTCGAGTTCCTAGATCAGCCCAACAGGAACCTTTCTCAGATTGTCAACATATCAAGCAGCCTTGTGATCAGCGGAAGTTTTATTAGCTTGCGATTGGGTGATGCCAAGGCCGTAGCGATTTTTCATCGACCCACTCTCAGCTGGGCTTCGGGGTGGAAAGTCAAGCTTTTCCTTATCGCGGGGCCCTATTGAAGTAATGAATTTCCCGCGTGCTTTGCAGTCCGACACCCGGGAACACCTTCCAGCCACCCTGAGGAATAAACCATTGAGATGATTTCAATTCACTACAACTGAGCAAATTTAGCTTGGTTCTTGAGGGATTAACGGTTCAGACTTCACTTTCATAGGAAAGAGTTTTGATTGCTAGCATGTACTGTTGTAGTTTCACGAGCTTTTTACGTACATAGACCATACACATGGAAGCACGACCATTCCTCTTCTTCCTCTAAGATTCCAACTGCCGTCTTGGAACGGATAAGTGGCAGAAAGTTTGATACAACTCGTATTTTTTTCGCGCATTAGTTAATGTGTTTCTTTGCAACAGAAATACGCTAACTGTTCGTCTTATGCGAACGTTTTTCATATGGCCGTTTATCACTGCTGTGTTCTCTTTCACGGAAACCCAGGCGTATCCTGGATGTGCTGCTCAGTCACCAATTCCTCAGGCTATTATCGAGTGTTTTTATTTCAATTACTTTTGCTTATACCGTAACTGGGCATCAAAAGAAAATGTTTTAGAGCCTGTGAAATGTAGAGAGGCCGAACTTGGATAATAGCCTCTTTTACTACACTGATTCAAGAGAATCCTCCAGTTCCGCAGAAGAGCTCCATGAACCATCCAATTTTAACACTATTTCGAGGCGTTCCTCTCATTCTACAAAAACAGCGCTATCGCTCACCTAAATTCAAAACATTTAGATGTTTCTCAAATGTCGCAAAAAGCGTTATCGACCATTAGCTTTTGCAAGAACTTCTTTCCTCAATTACTCTTCACCGCAGCTTGATCAATCAGTTGTTTTTTTTCTCAAACTTGTCCCTGGAATTTCGTCGTTTTAAACCGTATTTTGCTAAGTTTTGCTTACACTTAAAGCGTTGTTCCTTCAGAAAATAATTTATATTATCCAGCTGAATTTCCTGCTCTACAGTTTTCTCTCCTTCCCAAGAGTAGTACGCCGCTTCAAGTTGTCGACCTACATTACGGATTTTCACCGTCTAATTGTAATAACAAAGAAACTAGTAAGATTACTACGTTTCAGTGATTTTCGAACAGTCCTTTTTGCCATAAGATTTCCAATGTACTAATCCATATGTGCCTTTTTCCTTCTACTCAAACTTAAGTTCACTTTTTGTTCTATGTACGATTTTCTCACTATTTTTCTCTTTTTACATCTGTTTATAAAGTTTTTCATTGTTGTTTTCCCACAAATTTGTTGATATGCGTTTTAGTTCCGACAATTCTGGTTTAGACTGCACCAGGGATGAATTATTTTGGTTAGTGCTCAATCTGATGGTGAATGATGCGTTTTTTGCACAATCTCAATCTACGTTTCCCGTTAACATTCTGTAGTGATTTTATAAGAGAAAATGGCGAATTCAAAAAGTGTTCTCATTAGCATTCATCAGATGATGTCATATTTTTGATAGATATTAAGGAAAGGACAAAGCATGAGAGAATCTGACGCAAAGGTCGGTTATAAAGGTCGAGTTGTACATGACAGTGGGCCGCATGATTCGCAAAGTATGTATGTTACTAACAATTTTGTAAATTAATTGTTCACAACGACTGAACAACTTTTCAACAGCGGAGAAAATCTTGTTAGAAGCATTTTTTGTAAGGCTGACAAAACCAGGCTAACTGTACAAGTCAGGCCGTCTTTCTTTTCATGGAAGCTCAGGATGATCAGGCCACTTGTGTTCGCGAATCTCTATGGGCTGTAAAAATAAAAAGACGTCTGCCATTACCCCTTAGATTCATCCCTAAAGGACAACCAAAGACTTCCGAGAAGGGTTAATAAAGCCGTTAATAGAACAGTATACTGCATTGCACACTCCATACACAGGCAATCTTCGAGGCGTACTTTACAGTTCATTTCCGCAAAATGAACTCGCTCGCCAGGTTTTGCAAAATTGTTAGGTACACAAAACACCGTTTTTGCACTCACCCCGCCTCCCCCCCCCTCTCTTATCTTGATTTGTTTTCGACTAGATATCAGAAGCTGAAAAGCACGCCGTTTTTTAGACCTTTTTGCTGTGCACAATCAAAGTGTTATCGAACATTTATACTCAACTCCCTAACTTGTTTATAAAGGCACAATCTCAAGCATTATCTTCAGATGACCGAAGTCGACTACTGAAAAACACAACACGAACCTTTTCGCTATGACCACAATTTTAACCGCTACGAATCCCGTGTCCCAGCACTTACAGCATTAAAATGGTTTCTTCATTTGCTTGAGAATTTCATTTTCTTTACAAACGTCGTAGAATGGTCGAGCACATCTCCTTCTCATGCAGCGGCGTTCTGCAGGGCTTCCGTCATTGATTGCCGGAGTTGAGCAATGGTGATTTCACCTCGTGTTAAGATGCGTTGAGCTTCACTAGCCATTCTGCCACAGCCTCCCTATAATGGAAGATTTATAGGAAAGAATATTCACATAGTGTTCAGCCTCAGCAAAAGTAAATGCATTTACTTATCACAAGTTCACCACATATTAACCTGCGATGTCCATTTTTTTTTTCGAGACTGCCGGCTTACATTACAGGAACTCTAGGTGAGCGGGAATGAAAAAGGAAGAAAAAACATACGTAAATGAACTTTACCTATCACCCCATCAGATGCCAAAAAATATTATCTGATATCTACACCCCACTGAAAACAGTCATTTCCTTTAGAGGAAATTGTGATCACCGTATTTCACTTTCTCTGTGACAGAGATTCTGAGCACCTTATCTTACTGTTCAATGAACATTTCTTCAAACACCCATGCTCTATTAATTTACGTGACACTACATATATGCTAATATAACTTCACTTTAACGACTACATTTCAAAATTTTCTTCACTCATGTACAAAAAGTGACGAAATTGAGAAAAATATTCGATTTTCTACCTGTTTATCGCGCCATTTGCGTGATAAAAGTTCTCAGTGCACAATTTGAGTATTTTTCAACCACTTTATTCGAAAATCGTCAGACTAATATATCATCGAAGATCCATGAATCATAACAATTCATTGAAAAAAAAGAAGAAAAACAACGCATACAATGCCCTGACAAATGTTATTCAAACTTATTCTCAGGAGAATTACAATATTTACATATAAGTTATCTTCCGTTAGACGGCACGGGATGAAGAAGCGACCCCTTTCGCCGACTATTCATAAGAGTGTTAGTGATTATCCAAAAGCTTAAATTTTTGGTTAGCGCGGTACGTAGCCGGATATTTGAAAAGAACCTTCTATAACGCAGTAGAATTTAAAATAAAATTATGTTCCACATCAGCCGTGCAATTTAACCACTACTTCGCTGGAAGCACGAAAAGCTTATGAACGGAATAGAAAATCTTCTAGTATCATAGTCAAACGTTAAATCTAGAATTGCTTTCAAAGCGGTAAAACAATTCCTAATTGAACAACAAAGATCACACTTTCATAAGATGGGTCGAAGAGAAAATCGATCGATGATGGCGCCGACCTCCTCCTCCCTTCATCCCGTAGCTCATGAATTGGCCAGACACTTGGCCGTGTATGTGAATCAATCTTATTTTTCCTGCTACACTGGATAGAAACGGTCTTACCAGAAAATAAGTACAGCGTTGGTATCCATTAATCTTAAGCTACCAAATGATTACTAATACTTACATAAAAAGCTCTGCCTTGCGGAAAAAAAAAACGCGAGTGTGAAACACAAACGTTTCCCTTTGATTGAAGCCTTATAGCAAAGACTTCATCAAAAACCAGCTACGTGCCGTCCTAGCCAGAGATTCAAGCTTTCGAGTGATTACTAACACTCTTGTGCAAAGCTCCTGTCCAGCGAAAGGGATTGGTTTCTCATCCCGTGCCGACTAACGTAAAAGTACTTACATATATTTACAGAAATTTAGAATGAGAACAGTACAAAAGGATAAAGCAAAGATCTGTGCTTGCCTGCCACTACACAAGTGCTGGATTACTGTGGCAATTATCTTTGACATCTACCTAGAACAAAGGACGTATAATTATCATTTTAGACTAAAAGAAAATGAGAAGAGAACAAAGTAAATGAGAAAAGTAAAAAGTATCTGTTAACAGAAATGGAGGGTTACCTGCAAAATCTCAGTCAGACTCTGACAAATGCTTTGATTGGCGTTTTTATCTGGCAAAAGTGGGCGAATCATGAGAATTCTGGAAGACACTGATGAAATGCGTTAACGAGATGGTGGTTAGGGCTTACAAAAAGATTACTGAACATCACTGAACAATTAGTGTCATGTAATTAATATTATTTAACGATTTTATGCTCATTTTTACATAGATTCTCATGACTAAAAAAGTAAAATGTACTCGTTTGCAATTCTTCTACACCAGACCAAACCAAAAAAAAAACGCCTAAAACTGGCGAAAAACATTACCTCTTTGTTGTCACTATTGGCATTCAAAGCTTGCTCTTGTTGAGATCCAACGGATGCAGGATGCTGCTTAGCACTTCCATTTGAGGTATTCACAGCAGGTTCTTCGTCTGATGCAGAGCTACTTCTCGACAAGATCATTTGATCCCGACGGGCGCATTCTTCTTGTATACGTTCCACTTGCGGCGGATCGACAACAACATTTTGACTCCGATCAAAAGTCTGAACCAAAAGCTTTGTTTGTTCAGATAAACAGTTATATAACTTCCCCAGTAAACTTGAGCTATTCCAAGAAGTTATATTGACCATTACATGGTCACAAAAGTAACAAAAACTTCGCTGCTTGAACTGCTGTTGAAAACCACTTCTTTTTACTAGCCTTCAAGTGCTATTTATTTACATTTTTTAACCTGAAATGTCTCAACCAACTTTCATACCTTATAAATTCCGATTAGTCGATCACCTTGCTCAAACATGTTGTTTCGAAGCGAAATGATTATAAACTGTGCGTTTTTCGTGCGTTCCTAAAAAAAGAAGATTCCTAAGCACGCAATATCAGAAACGAAAACGTGAACAGTTCACAGTTCATCTACTTTGATGTAGTGGGCGATAATGGACACATTCCTGTAGTCAAGAGCGGCGTCTATCTCGTCCATTACATAAAGCGGTGTTGGCCTGCAATAAAAGCCGTAGAAAAAAGAATAACAATGCTCCAAAAAAAGGACCTCGGATACAAAACGGAATCCATATGGGGTTACAGTCATAAATTCTAATTCCCTTGAAAGTAATACAGTGAGATAGGAACAGATCTAGATCTAAGGTGAGAAGAGTGATGAGCAAAACGGGCGTCAATAATGCAACGGGTTAGAGCACGCCCTCCCGGATAGACCAAGATGTGGGTTCGAATCTTGCCCGACGCGAAAGTTCTGCACATAACTCTATATCAGTGGATATATTTGTAATTTCATACAACCGCTAGAAGTGAATAAAAAGGGAAATCTAGATATTATGCAAAAAAGCACCAAGTATTTAAGCGAGTAACAACGTAATAAGTAAATCGGATTCACGGCCTGGTAGTAGATCTCAGCTGAACTTGGAAGTAGAGATGCTCTACCGTTTTTCCACGAGAATATAACCATAGATCCTTCCTAACTTATGATATACCGAACCTCCCTCAAAGGTTGCTTGAAACAACGTCTAACGCCCGCGAATTTAAAGCAAAGCAAATCAATATTCCACCCTTCTTTCCCTAAAACAAGAAGTCATTCCTTTGATTTTACTAAAGTTCTACGTTCCTGCACAAGCCTTCCAAATTTTGAACGTCGTCAACCTTATGCTATGCAAAAAGACTCATCTACTATCCAACGACTGTGCTAATGACTTTTGTCATTCCAGATGAAATTGAATTTCATGTGGCGAATCATAAGGCTGGGTATCATTAGTCACACGAATATTGCCACACAGCTATTGTAACAGTCAATATGAAGACTCACAGCTTCTGGTCTAATGTACAGAGCTCACAAGCTCCTACTGATTATTTTTTATTTATTAAAGAACTCAGTAAGTTTCTCTATAAACACTGACTCGACACCATTGAAACAGAGATCAGTCGCAAAAACATAAAACTACTAAGCGATGACGAATTTAATCACTCTGCGTCTTCTGAGGAATTTTCGGACATCAGTTGAAAGATGTAAGTTCTAAAGTAGCCTACAGCTACTCTTCCCTTTTAAGAAAGATAAGAAAGAGAACACAAATCCATGTCCACCAGGATACGTGAAACAAGAAAATTGCAAGAATTTTTGCTTGGATTACTTGGAGGGTAGCCAAAAAATTGTAGATTGTCTAGACTTTGTATCATGAAAGGCATCATGGAGCGCTTAGGAATCACCAACACATTAGGTATACGCCATATAATCGACACTAAACACTGAAGAGTTCTTTGAATGCATACTTGAATACTTGCGCGCATTCTTTGTTCATGTTGCTTTTCAGTAGTACTGTGATGTTGTATGTGTACATCTAAGAATTTTGACTGATATGCAAGACATTCGACACTCGGCGGGGACTGAGCTCGCGTTCCACCCAACCAGTAGCGCCTGCTACCGCTACACCACCGATGTTATGGCTATGGGTGAAACGCGGGTTCATCTGGAGTCATATGTCTCGTATTTAACTTGATAGTCTTAGATGTATAATGATTTGCGAATGGTTACTGATGTATGAAGGTGTTTTCTTTCTCTTATACGTCTGGTATTGCTAAAGCGACCCTGAAGAAATGAACGGGTTGGGTAGCCAAGGTCGCGCTATCAATTCAAGTACTGTGCATCGCAGTGTACATGGTGACCACTACGCTCACCGGCTACCCGCTCTCATCGTTCGTTATGCCTTAGGAAACAAGAATCTTTCTCTGCTACTATCACGCACAACAGAACAACCCGTACATGCTCTTGCAAACATCTGAATAACATCATTTCATACCTGTACATCTTTTCTAACTTCCTTCATTAGTGAATGCACTTGATATAATTTGATAAGCACGTTTTGAAAAAGCACATAAAGCAAAACTAGATCAGAAGATACTGGAAAGCATTCTTCTGATTGTCTGATGGCAACGGAGAGGGCAACACACTTCGCGCAAAAAAATTCTCAGCTGGCGCAGAATTAATCGCGGTTACAAATTTCAAGCTTTGCGGTGATTTCGGTCAACATATTCCAATATCAAACGGCAAATTTCATCAATGCCTAAACCGCAATTACTTCTGAACCAACTATAAAAACTTCATGCGATGTAGGATCGTTCTGACATACTCAATGATGCAGTGTGATGGGCAAAACTTTTGCGCCACGCGCAACGCGAACCCGCATACCACACGACTGACGCCGACGCCCCAGATCGCGCGCCCTTGGTTAGGGCTGAAATACGGATCGAGTCCCGCTTGACGCAAATGTTATGCTCATCGCCCTAAACCATTAGTTATATTCAAAATATCATACCACTGCTAAAACGCTTTCAATAGAAAAAAAATCCACTCTGATTTATTCGAGATACCTCACCGAGAACAGTGAAGACATGTTCCTTTCGGATTAAAATTTTATGAACAAAAAAAAAGCAGAATCTTTTCGTTCGTTTAGAAAGTGATAGTAAATTTGAAAATGCATGTGCCAGTGTTACTCTCATATCAAACTCTTGAAAGATATATACTCAACAAGATCTCAACACGTAAACAAAACGAACCGGTAATGATGTAAAGCGAAAACTAATGACAGCGATGCTAATGTTTTCTCACCACCAGATAGATTTTCGATTTGCTTCCATGACTTCTTCGGCGGTCGAACCCTGGAAGATGCCGTTCTATGATTTGATAGTAGGTGGAGACATTTTGAGAAATTTTATTTTTTCTTTGAAACGTCACAAAAAATAGTCTCCTGCGAAACCAAACCAACTACTGACATTGTTTGAACAAACTTTCTGGATGAAATGTAAGATACACTGGTGTCATAAACGAAACACGAGATTCGAATAGAAGAAAAAAGCGAACATGAACTGTATGCCTCGCGAGAACGGATCCATTGCGTCTTTGAGATCCAAGCCCGCATCTCCACCAAGAGTAATCATTTGATACATCTCTTTCAAACCAAGTTGTATCTGCTCGAATCCTACCTGCAAGAAGATTTGATGATCTTAACATAGCCATCACAACTATATCCTAACATACATACCATGAATTCATCTAAGCGGTCTTGGCGCATGCTACCTAACACAGCCATATGCTCCGCCGTCGTTTCTTTAGCTGCGTTGAGAACATCCCGTTCCGCCTCAAGCTTTTTTAGCTGAAATTCAATGAAAGTTCATCGCTGATCCTCCTAATCAAACCATTTTCAACAGGATATCGACCGTATTGGCTGGCAACACTTGACACTTTTATGGGAAAAAACTGTTCCTCTTCAGTCTAATCTCCTACGTTTTTTAACTCAAAGACATCCTGGTGGACGATATTTTTTCCTAAAAACCAACTCACTGCTATGCATACGAATTTGAACGAGAAAAACTGAAGAAACTGTGCTTTGTGAGCTCAAAAAACTAAACTTCTTTGAAAACAATGAAAAAATAAGGAGACTTATAAAGTACTAAGCTGACATTGCTCGCTTTGAGCTATGCTGTATTTGTTTGAGTTAAAAGGCGTGATTACTCTCGACCACATATACATTGAAATCGTCGCATGTGGCCGAAGGTGATTGTGATCGCTATTGGGTTAACTGTGATGAAATATGAATACGCCTACGCTTCTAGATGAAAGAGCACTTGACGTCATAGCATTAAGCACATACCTTCTCCTTGTAGTCACTGATAACGTGCATGTTGATATCTGTACGGGTTGAGAGCTGTTTCTGTTCGATATTAGCCAATTTGAACTTAATCTCTTCCCTATCAAGATTCGCCACATCTTCTCTGGTTAACCTGGGCACTATGCCGTCTGGTGACTCCAAGAACTCTTCTTCACTAACGTCGGCTTTCTTTTTGTCACGCTTAAATATCAAGGTAAAAATGGCCGCATTCAATGAAGAAAAGAGTATAAAAGAAGAGAGTACATAAATGAACCTTCTTCGTTCTCTTCTCCTCTTCTTCTTTTTTCTCCTTTTCTAGTTCCGCTAAGGAGAGATCTGACAATAGCGAATCTTCGAAAATGTCGTCTAAATTAGGTCGAACAATGACCTCCTTCGGGATTACATCGAAATCTTGAGTCTGATGAAGTGTGAGACCCTCCATCTGAAACTCTTGTTCGACGAATCAACACAAAATTCGAAAGTAAAAGAAGGTGCATGTGAACGTTGTCGATCATGTATCACTAACCTGTTTTTTCAGCTTCTCTATCTCACTTTTAAGTGCTTTAAGTTGATCTTCTTTCTCGATCAGTTCATCGCTACACCGCTGAGATTAATAGCCAATTAAAAAAACAAACTGTATCTTAACAAAACTGTGCTAATTATTCTATAATATACTTGAGACCTTTAGATCCTCAAATTGAGTAATTAACAAAAAATCTCACCATATTAGATAGGAAATTAGCAAACTTGATCACTGATAGACTATGATTGTGACTTTACACTGCTAGAAAAAACAGTACTATTCTATTATGGTGGCGCCACTTGAGGCCTTTGGTAAAAACGTATTTTTGCTTTTGCATAAAGGTTTTGTAGTTTATCGATAGCTCAAATCAAATGAATTTCAATGGGATGTTTAATCTCTCAAACAGCTTATTTTTGGTGCCGTACCAGTCAAAATAAGATTTTTTTCTCGTCGAAGATCTCTCACTGGATAAAAGTGGTACTGTTCTTTTATGGCGGCGCCACTTAAGGCCTTCGGTATAAGCGTATTCTTTTCTGTTATCTGACGAATGTATAATTATCTGATACCTTAAATCAAGTGAATTTTAAGCTATTTTTTATTTCTCATATTGCTTGTTTTTTTGCCGTACCAGTCAAAATGAGAATTTGTTCCACATTTGGAGATTTCTCGCCTGATAAAGGTTTTTTATAACAAAGTTTTAACCATTAGATAGAGCAAATCTTTCTAATTAAGAAAATGTGTTTGCTCTGTGGTATTACAGCTGTACACACACCCTAGCCGACTCGAAGTGCTCACTGAGTGTGAAACCCAATATTTTCGGCCGTTACAAAGCTCGAAGAAGTTTTTTTCGAAGCCAAATATACCATTATAATCGGAAATATTTTCTCTATCCAACGATTAAAATCATTACAACAAAACTTTAATCCAGTGAGAAATCTTCAAATGAGGAACAAAATCATAATTTAACTGGTACGGCGCCAAAAATAATCTGTTTGAAAAATTATTCATGCCATTGAAATTCACTTGACTTGAGCTATCGACAAACTACAAGAACGTTTTGTAAAAGCAAACAATACGTTTTACCAAAGGCCGAAGTGGGGCCGTCATAACCGAACAGTACCGAAAAAACACTATCAACCAAGGAGAGGGAGATGGGGAAGGGAAGGAGTTGAACCAGCGTAGCGCCCAGAGCCCCCGGCATGAGTGAATGAAACACTAGTTTAACTCTCGCCCGAGGTCAAATGTTTTGCATACCATTCCACACTGTCAGGTGTATCTATAACATCATAACAGTTCTAAAAAACTGTGAAAATTAGGAATTAAAATAGACTACCTTTAATTCACTGCGATACTTCAATTCATCCCTGTTAAAATCTTCTCTACGTTGGCGAGTATTCGTGAGGAACTGTTCAATCTCATCAAGTTTCATCTGCAATCAAAAACTTAATACTAGATTTGTGATCATGGCTATGTATAATCACAACTATAAATAGAAATAGAAAAAATTATTCCGAGTGGTAATTACCTTGAGCTCAGATTGCCTTACACGCGCTTCTGTAAGGAGTTTTGGGTAATTTTCTTCCTCTTCCAAAAGCTTCTGCTCCTTCGCTTTTTGTCGGCTAATGATTTTTCAAGGAAATTGATACGATTTCGAACCTCAAATAAAATAGAACACAGCTAGAAAAAATCAAAAGGCAAAAGAGACGGAAGTCTCGAATAAAACTTCAAGCTCGCTTACTTTTTCCATGTTATGTTCATTCAAATCTATGCTGACTCGTTCTTTAACGGCTTGTTCCTCAGCATCTTGCCTTCGTTTTTTCGCCCTGTCAGCTTCGTCGAGGAATTTCTGATACAATAAGATTGTGACCAAAACTTAGTAAAACATTATACAAGTGATTCTACCTGCACAAACTCGTAAAAGATGGATTTCACTTTGGCAGCCACAACGTCAACCTTAGCTTGGGCTTCCGCTACGTCCTTCGCATGCTTTTCTTTCTCTAAAGAAAGTAAAAAAACTGGTCTCAAATGCACCGCAAACTATTTTTAAGTGAACATGTCATGTGGTCTAGTAAGGGCTCTTGTACAGCCCGATACACGTGTTTCGTCATTACAGACTCGTCAGTCGAGCAGAACCCGTCGTCTTTCGATATTATCATAGTCAGTTCTCTCGGGAGCTTACGCTCCTTACAGAGAGTTATCAAAGACGAACGCTTTACACTCCATGCCAAGTGCACAGAGTGTTGCGCACTCGATTGCTCTTTGGCTGGTATTTTTATCATATTATACCCTTACCTCGAGTGCTTTATTAAGACCACGCTCAAATTTCAATAGATACTTTCATTTTATTTGAGCCAACATGTCATGTGGTCTGGTAAGATCGATGATCTAGTCGATGACTCTCTGTAAGGGAGTTGAGCTCCCAAGAGAACTGACTATAAAAATATCGAAAGACGACGGGTTCTGCCCGACTGACGAGTCTGTAAGGACGAAACACGTGTATCAGGCTGTACAAGAGCCCTTACCAGACCACATGAGATGCTGGCTCAAATAAAATGAAAGGATCTATAGAAATTTGAGCGTGCTTAATAAAGCACTCGAAATAAAGGTATAATATTACTAAGTGATTATGTGGAAAAGACAATTTACGGAGACCTAAAGTTGCCGCTTCGATTTCTGCCTTCACTGCGGCGACCTCATTTTCGTCGGCTAAATTTTTCTCGAGCTGTTCGCTGACGTAAATCACTTGCTTTTCCATGTAAGAAATACGTTCAGTGAGCTTCTTAAAAAAGTTTTTTTTTTATAGAAGTCATTGCTCAAATGCACAAAGGCAATGTTTTCACAAATTCTTACTAGAATTTCATTGTCGCAGGTGTTATACTGAGTACGTAAGCGATTCGCGTCGTTGCTCAAAGCAAATATCCGTTGTTCCATCTGATGATAAGAAAACAAAAAAGCAATAGAAGATAAGAAGATGATAGATAGAAAGTAAGATATAAGTATTAGTATGAACAGGTTAAAGGACAATAATCTCTCTTGATTTTGAAGATATTCTGCAAGACAAAGCCAGTCACTTTACAGCATCTTACTTGTCTACAAGTTTTTGATAATTCTCCGAGTTGTTCGCTCTTCTCTTCCAACTCCTTTGTTAAAGCAGGGAGCCGTTCTTGCGCATCGCGAATTGCTTGTTCTGCTTTGCCTTTCTCTTTGCTTCCCATGAGACCACTAAAACAAAAGCAAGCAATTTGCATATAGTAAGAAAATTCGCGCGTGTGTATCGCAGAAACACTGACTATTTCGGCGAGCCACCACCTGATACAGTTCCAGAACTATCAATCACTTGCCCAAGAAGAGTGACAATACGTAAGGCTGGAAATAAAAATGATTTATAGGGGAAGCTAATTGTAATTCTATTCCAGAAATCTGACTAGGCAGCAGCCAATGCTAAGCCTTTGTAAACATGACTGTCTCAAAGGTGAAAAAGAATAATTTTGAAAATCTTGGTTAGATACAAAACAAGATGAAGCCGAACTCACATCGATCTTTACAGGAGAGCTCAGTAGCTTCCTTGAGGGTATCAACAACAATAGTGTCAAAAACAGTGGAATAGAAAACCTTCCTGAGCCGTTTATCAGATATATCAATGAGATCGAACAGTCGCGGTGCAGGGCTTAAAATGAGTGATTGAGGGCGCTGCAATTCACAAGAAAACGATAAAGTTTTTCTTTTATAGGGGAACTAGGAAATTTAACAATGTTATATCTGAGGTCACCCACAATTTCTTAGTTGTATCCATACTATCCTTGAATTCATTAGTCTTGTCCAGAATTATAAAATTCGTGCGGCCGAGATTTTTCTGAAGAGAAAATCCGAAAAAAAAAAAACGTGCATCTCAATCCTCAAAAAAAAATATTTGGGTTCAATTCCGTTTGTCCACAGATTTTAAAGCCTATCCCTTACGCTAGGCAAGAAGTTTTCATAAAGAGTGTTAGTAAACATACGAAAGCTTAAATCTCGAACTATCCGTATACATGACACTTTTTCTGAAAAACCATTTCATAACGCTGAAAATTTCAAAACAAGATTATGTTTCACATCGGCCGCGCAATTCAACTATAACTTCGCTGGAAGCACGAAAAGTACATGATCGTGTAGAGAAAATCTTCTAGTATCAAAGTCAGACATTTAATACGGAGTTCCTTCCAGAGCAGAAAAAGCAATTCGTTATCAAAACACCTCCCTTAGACACGACCTATGTTCGCGCCGACCCCTTTCTCCGCCGCCCGTGAACTGACCCAAAGAACACATGCTTACGAATGTGAATCGATCTCATTTTCCCTGCTACTCTGCACAGAAACAGTTTCTCAGAATATAAGCACAACATTAATGTCGGTAAATTTCATGCTATCGAATGATTAAGAATGGTCTAGAGAGCTCTGTCGCCGAGAAATATTCGCTTGTGAAACATAATTCTCTATTGAATTTTTTAGCATGTTAGAATGGCTTTTCAAAGAAACGGTCACGCAAAGTTACTGCCGAAGATTCGAGCTTTCGAATGACTACTAACACTATTTATGAAAACTACTTGTCGAGAGTAGGGGGTAGGGTTGAAATCTATGCTGTCAAACGGAAAAGAGCCAGTATTTGAGTTTGAAAAACCTTCACAAGATAGTCGATTGCTTCGTGACCGTCGTCAGTCGTCTCAACAACGTACGAGTCTAAAGCAGCTGTGGTGGTCGAGATCGCAGCATCGTATTTCTTATCGATCGTACCAAGATCACCCTAATTCACATTGTTCGGAAGTAGTGGTAAATGTGAAGAGAATAAAAACATTCAAGAACTTACTAATCTCCCGATAAGCCCTTTTAGCAGACCCTGACTCTTCGCCTTGGCAAGTGCCTTCTGCCGCTCTGTTCCTGCGATTCCCGTGGACACAAGCTGCTTATCTTCCGAAACTTTGGCACGTAAAGCATTCACCTACAATGCACAAAAGTAAAGTGAAATAGAGAAGCATTTTGCTGAAGTATGAGCAGAAGTCGATAAAACAAAAAAGGAAAAAGTGTCACGATTTCCGCAGAATCAATGAAATGGAGAACGAATTTGAAAAATAAATCCAAAAAGTTGAATGGTATGGGAAATTTGAATTTTGGACAGAAATCGCCACGTACTCCACCTTTTCCGAATCTAGTGTATACAAGATATCGCTCTGTAATCAACCAACGCTTGGCGAACTGGCGAGGTAAGCAAGTACCGGTACTGAACCCCATTACGGTAACAGTTACAGAATGATAGATGAAATGGGTACAATGCCGATGTGTTTACAAGGCCTAAGAGTTGATAGTCGGTTGTTGATAGATCGATACCTTATATCGCAGAAAGAGTGATAGCAGAACAGGAGGTTCAGTAGTGCAATAAGTTAGCACCCATCTGCAGAAAGGAGTGAGCTGCGGGTTCAAATCTCAGTTTAAGGTTCAAATATTGCATCCACTCAACACTATTGGATTGATAACTACAACATCATACCACCGCTAAAAAGCGATCAAATAAAATAATTACTACTGAAAATAGAAATAATACTAGATTCCACCTCTTCCATAAGCTTATCCTCCTTTTCCTTTGTTCCAGGAAGGGAAGCTCGAACCTGAGCAAGCTCCTCCTGAGCACGTGGAAGGGACACCTTCAGCTCGTTCATTTCACTGGAACAGGAAAATATAGATACAACAAAACGATTAACGCTACCATTCTTTTGTAAAATATCACTTAAATGCAGAAACAGAAGAATATTCGCTTTACATAGTCTTCTGCTTCAATTCGTCCCTCCAAGTGGTCAAGTTATTCTGGAAGTCATCCAGCCGTTTTCTGAGCTTCGTCTCTTCTTGAGTCATCATGTTCAGTCTATCCTTAGCACTACGAATCTGAACCACTAACAAAGCATAAGGTCCCAAGTACATATTACCATAGCTAAAATAAGCATTTAATAGAATAAAAACTAGCCCTAGCTCCTGCATCCGCTTCCTTTACTTTGGGGATACCCATTTCTCTTTCTAAACGAGCTCTTTCCGCTTTCTCTGGAGCAGCTTTCCGGTCGAATTTATCCCTATTTGAATCGGCCTAAACATAACATACATTCCAGAATACAGAACATAGAGATGAAAATATTAACGAAACCTTCTTGATGTTATCACGTTTCCAACTGGTTTAATTCGTCAATTGTTTCTTTCAAAACTTCCAATCGTGCAGAAGCTTTCGCCGGTACACTTTTGAGTTCTTCAAGCTGAAAATGGCTGAGATATCTATTCCACTTAAGCTAAAAGACTACGACTTTTGATGGACCTCCCCTGTGATCTCATAACTTTGATTACAAACCTCTCTGACACATATACGGTAACAAAAGTGAGCGGTTGCTTCCCATTTTGATTCAGTAAGACGTAAATAACGGCCAAAAACATAGCCACCTTACCTTTTGCTTTTCTTTTACAATGCTATCAGATAGTTGAGAAATTTCAGACACATTTCTTTTGAGAGTGTTGCTTCGTGTTTTTGCTGATCGTTCTAGCGCCCCAACTTCGGCACGAATTGCTTTTTCCTCATCTCGAATGCGAGTTTCTTCCCTATAATAAACTCGGCAGATTAATAGAGGATTTGGCTTAGTGCATGACAGCAACATCGTCAATAAGAAAACATAAAGAAGAAAAAATCTCTCAAACATAAAGACCGGAACTCGACAGATTGAGCTGCTCAGAAAGCAATACGGGACTTGCAACTGTACTACTCAGCATTATCAATCATCAAATTCTGTACTACTAAATATATCGATAGAAAGCTCATTTTACACTATCTAATTGAATGCAGAGAAGAACCAGAATTTTATTCAAAGAGCGCACATGGTGCAGTGGTTAGAGGTGCTGTGTGTAGCACACAAGGCCGATAGTTCGATCTCGAGCTCGTTGTTCACAAAGCCAAGCAAACCTCCGGAGTCGATGAATTGGTACCGAAATGGTTGACTTGTTTGGGAGGATAAGTAGCACTGACTCGACACAGCACAAGGCCACCATGAGTCCTTATAAATGTCAGATATGAATTCAGTCACCTCAAACAAAGTTAAAAATTGAAGACGAATGCATAGCGTATCCCTCAGGAATTGATCAACGCCGAGAGCCTTATCATTTTATTTTCTAGCTTTATTCCCAAGCTGCATTTTTGACGAGGCATGTGAGAGTTTCGTAGTGGTTAGAAATGGCCTGAAACACAGACATGGCCGCTGGTTTGATGACACCTCCCCGGCTCATCAGGTTTTTCATCTCTTCAAGGGTGGTAGACTGTTAGCAGACTTATGTGAAAGGCTAGTAGAACTGATCTGACATATTGGTAGGCCACCGCGAGTCTTGCTTACGCCACATATCCAGTGAATCGGTATACATGAAACTTGTTCACGTTAGCGAAAACACATAGAGTTTGGAGTGTTCTTTTGAAACTTAAATCAGAAACCTTCTTTGAATTGCTTTGTCGCTTTCATTCGAAGGTTCGAATTCTTGAGTGATTTCTGAACAGTCTAATAAATACCAAAACTCACGTTTGAGCAGCTTCAATTCGATCATTATCTGCTTCTCGAGCATCTAATACATCTTGAAGAGCTTTTTCGACGTTGACCTTTTTCTCAAATGCAGCATCGCGAAGAGGTTGAACGATATCGAGCTTTTCCAGGAACTGGAACCTGAACATTATCATCACTTCAGTTTGGATTCATCGCATAACTTACATTGATACGTACTCTTAATCTAAGGAATAAAAGGAGAATGGGATAGTAAACGTACAATTTTATATGCAACAGCTGATTCTTCAAAAGGACAGCATGATTTTCTGCTTTCAGATATGATATCATTTCACGAACAGGCGCCTCCAATGCAGCTTTTTCTCTTTCAGCTGCTCTAACCCTGGAAATACAAAATTTGAACTTCCAACTAACTATTAACACACCGATTAAAGTTCCCTAGAGTTAGAAATGATGAGTGATCAGGGAAAAATCCTGAAAGAAATTTGATGACCGGATACCGTACAATTATACAGAAAAATATTGACATACGAATATACTATTATATCTAACATTCTGAACAAATAGTATGTAATATAGGTTATTAGAAATGACGCACTGAAACACTGAATCAATATATAATGTAATAACAAACATATCAAGCATAATGAGAGTGTGTAGCACAATGGCTAAAGGTGTCATGCGACGCACACGTTATCGATGGTTCCAACCTGCGCCCAGAGCTCACCAAGCCTAATATTTCTCTGCGAAGATTTGTTTAGGAGGATAGCGTCACTGACTTGAAACAGCGATAACCCATCAGCGTCATCGCGCAGGTCAGATATGCATTAATTCACCTCATACGATGCTCCGATGCTTGATGAAGTCGAATGCAAAACACATCCCTCAATGACTAATCAACGTCGAGAGCTACATCCTTCTTATCCTCAGATTTGTCCACATAGATATCGAGTAGTGGACATTCATAGGTATAAATCGATTTGACGAGTAGTCCATAAATTGCTTTCGTTTTCTAGAAACAGTACTCGCATAGCATCAAGCCTGTAACTCACAACAACCAGATGTATGAGCGTTGTGAAGGCATCCGAGCAGACCTATGGATGACAGCAACTATTGCACATATATACCAGTATATGTAGGGTGTGAATCAATTATTTATACCTAATAAGGGCGCGTGTGGCGCCATGGCTAGAGATGACTCCGTGAAACACACGTGATCGACGGTTCGATCCCGCTCTCAAGGCCACCAAGCCATCCAACTCTCCGGGGTCGGTGACTTGCCATAAGACTTGTCTGCGGGATAGCAGCACTGACTTGATGCATAGGTAGACCATCGTGAGTCATTGGGAAGGCCATTCGATCGCCTATGCGATGCTACGAATCGAGTCGAATGCATGGCGTATTCCTCAAGGATCTACGCCGAGAGCTTTGTCATTTATCCTTTCGTACCTAATATGCTAAACAAAAGATCGCACGCTTGAAGCGGGACCACGGAACATCACTTTTTTTCTCCATTTTGTTCTATCCGTCACAAAAATTACTCTTCATCATGCAGATCCAAGTACTTTTAGCATTCGATATGCTTTTCCGTCCGCTTATTGAACATCGTAGAACACTGGTTGAGCGCGTCTCTTTGTATTCTCGAGGATAACCTGGCTGTGGCGTTTCATGGAGCCATCGTTATTGACTGCTGGAAAGTGTTGCGAGATAGGGATCAGTTTTCATAACCACCCGGTCACGCTCCCCTTTCGCACCCACTTAAGTCTTTTTGAAATTACGTAACATGATTGCAGAAGTAGAAAATAAACTATTCTACATAGAGAGTATCGTATAAATCGGCTGATGGTCTCAATACAATGAAGCTCAGTGTATATCTACTACTTTCTTTGAAGGAATAACACGAACCTCTGGAGAACTTGTGATTGCTGTTCTTTTAGAATGTCCACTTTAGCTGAGAGCTTCTCTATGGGTATCTAAACTACAGGCCATAAAAAAGATAACGCTGAAACTTCAGAAAACTTCTAAACAGAGCTTACGCGAAATCGACTTGATCCAATAATATCCTCTAAATATTCCAACATGCCTTCCTCATGCGCGTTCTCTCCTTTCGGCTTCATCATGGCAATTTGTTCTACTTCACCCTAGAAGAATATTGAGATAGCAACGTATGGGCCTAGCTTAGATGTCATACCTGTAAGATGAGGGAAACGATTATGAATCAGATCGATCCCAAGTTCTCTCAAACGACCAGCAATTTCCTTTATCGACATAGTCTTGAAGCAGAAGACATCTCTAAGAGAGAAAGAAGAAAACACACCAAAGAACTTACCTTTCCATTCCAGGCATATACACTACTATTGTTCTTATAAGCCGTCCGTGAAACACTGAATTCGCTTCCTTCTATAACCTCGAAGCAGTCATCCTGCAAATGTAAACTCTTAATACGTTGGATTTGACATGAATCTCGAAGGAAAAGCTGACTTTGTCAACAATTTGCTCGAAGAAAACTTCAACAGAGCAACTGTTGATATCGTCGTGGCCTCTTGACGAGTGGATAAGCACAGATATCTTTTTAGAACGAATTTTCGAGGCCTGAAATAAATCAAATATGTAAGAAGTGAGCTAAATAAATACCTTGATACGCTTATAACGCTACTGTAAGCTCCTACCTTGTAACCGAAGACAAAGAGCAAGGAATCTATAACATTACTCTTCCCAGAACCATTTGGACCAATGATAGCAGTGAAATTCTAAAGATATAATAACATTACTTCCATGTTCTCAGTGGACTGAATAAAAGAAACAAGAGCGTATTCAAAGCTTACCTTATGAAAGGGGCCAATGATTTGCGTCCCAAAGTACGATTTGAAGTTAGTGGCGACAATCTCTCTGATGACAAGCCTCGCCCCACTTCCATCTGGTTTCATAGAGGTCTGAGGCCTTGGAGGAATCACCTAAGGCACCAAAAAGTCCTGGTTTGAATTAAGAAAAAAAAAACGTTCAAAAGCGATACCATTCTGAGGAGGTCTTCATGCTCGTAATCTTCAACAAAACTCATTCTCTTCATCGGATGAAGTGTGAACCTGCTTGAGAATCTGATACTTACACCGACAGAATGTTGATTTAAGCTTTTCTTTAACCCCTTCGGGACCGCGGACCCACCTCCTCTGCACCTCTAACCCCCAGTGTGGCAACACCAGACGGTCTGCTAAACCTGCTCTGCATCCCTAACCCCCAGCGTAAGAACGCACTGAATGCATTGTTGTCATATTTCAATTGTAGTATTGCTGTTATTCCACCATGCTATGTTTTATATAAATATGTTATGTTGCTATACATAGGAAAAATAAAAACAATAATACAGTTGAAATATGACAATAATAAATTCAATGCGCTCCCACGCTGGAGCTTAGAGCAGCAGAGGAGGTGGGGCAGACCGTCCAGCGTTGCCACGCTGAGGATAGGGATGCAGAGGAGGTGGGTTCACGATCCTGAAGGGGTTTAAAAAGAAAACAAACAAACAAACTTGTTCTACTGTCTTTCGAGCATCCTTGGAAACGTTCTTGTTGAATTTGACCACAGTATTCGGCTTCGATTGCTTTCTCTTCAATTCAGGTGGAGATTTCACTGGCGATGGGGGACGTTTTTTTACAGGTTTGCGCTTAATTTTTTCTTCTTCATCTAAACGAAGAGAAGTACGATTAATCTTCAAACATATTCAATAAAAATACGTTTGGTCTGAAAACAAAAATACACCAAAAAGGTCTCTTATAACAGCACTTACCTGAACTAAAACTGCTATCGCTGTCTGAATCCAACCGCTTCTTACGTGCCATTTTATTCAAATCGTCGACCGCCTAAACGATTGATATAAAAATCCTAAAGAAAACCAGATACACAAAAAACTTCCTAGAATTTTTTTCATGCTGGAACAACAATAGAGCTTTGCTTTGAAGATCAATTAAAAAAAACCTCTGTTATATCAAAATCTTCTCACTATTTAAGGAGGTCAGCTGACCAAAAAAGACATCGAACAAGAAATCCAAAGGTTAACACCTTTTTTATTGATTTTGAAAGACTATGAATGATAGAAATAAAAGGAAACGTCAGAAATTGAAAAGCCTGGAAAACTAAACAACACAAATATGCAAAAAAACACAACCACGATAGCGACTCTCTCGTTAGTATTTGACGAAATTTCAATAATATACCGCTAACCCAAAGCGGAAACCCTAAGGTCTAAAAACTCCAAAGACCACAAAGACCACATAAATAGAAGAACTTCGAATGTTTACTTCGGGTCAAATCCGAAACACCACCGATTCAAGTGCTTCTATTTTCCCGCGAATTAATCGATAAGGGGGTTACGGAAAACTCGTCCGCGCTAATCTATATGCCATTAGTTAGTTAGTTTGTGGATAATATTCGGTGACGTTCTTGAAACTCTCGCGACAAAGTCTCGTCTAGGAGAACCAGAGATTTTCTAACGTTATCGAAGAAAGGGTGACTCGTAGAGCTATGGCCTCGGTGGTGTAGTGGTAGCACGCGCTCCCGGTATAGGAGAAACGCGGGTTCGATTCCCGCGTAACGTTGAGCGTTTTGCTTACCTCTCGCCACTCTCAGATGTCTATTTTCAACACCGTAACACCGTTTAAAATCACAACTATATTGTCATATGAGCGATAACTTTTTATAAATCCACTTAAACTCAAGTGCGGATATTACTGATCGGTGAGATTTGAAGGCAACGCCTATGCGTTCTCTAAAATGCCGCGTTATTGGAAGGGAAAACCACACGTTTATGAAAAAGTCGTTTTTTGAATTCTTACTGAACAAATTTATTCATATTCATCCATAGTCCACTCAGCTATACTATTCCATCGATGGCACTTTTCTGTCAGACGACACCGGAGGAAGAAACGACCCCCTCTTTGTTGAACCAGAACTTTCCATAACAGTGCTAGTGATCGTTCGAGAGCTCAAATATCTGACTACTGCGTTAGTGCTCTTTTTTAAAAGACCCTTTGATAACGCTTCAGCAAGCAGCATAGAATTATGTTCTACACGGGCCGCACACTTTCACTGTTACATCGCTGGAAGCACGAAAAGCACATGAGCGTGTAGAGAAAATCTCCTACTATCAGAGTCATACGTTTCATCTGAAGCCTCTTTCTAAGCGGAGAAAAACCTCAAACTAAGAAACAAAAATTGCACTCCATATGTGAATCTCGCCAAAGCGATCGATCGATCGATATTGGGCGCCGTATCAAATCCACGGCTAGCGGACACCCAGTCCACGCACTAGCCGACAAGCAAATGCGCTGCGTTTGTGAAACTCGATCTCATTTTCTCTGATACACTATACTGAAACGATCTTTCCACAAAATAAGCACAGCATTGGAATCTTCGAAACTCACACTATCGCATGATTGCTTATAATTGGAGAAAGGAGTTCTGTCCTGCGAGAGATATGCGTGTAT
The DNA here is from genome assembly GCA_019055375.1 of Parelaphostrongylus tenuis. NCBI lineage: Eukaryota > Metazoa > Nematoda > Chromadorea > Rhabditida > Metastrongylidae > Parelaphostrongylus > Parelaphostrongylus tenuis. The sequence goes on along the minus strand of JAHQIW010000752.1, from coordinate 22,920 downwards.
GAAATCAGAGCACAGATTGGTGAATATGTACGTAGTAAGTTTTTTGTCAGTTACAGTGTGGAAGCTAGAGCAAATTCCATTGCTTGTTTCTTCTTTCATCTCATAGAATGTGATCATTCCACCACGGCCGAGAAAAAAAGGTAGAACGAGGGCTTTTATGGTGTAGTGTGAGTGCACGCTATACACGAAATTATAGCCGTGGTTCGAGTTCACTACACATACATTAGGTTCCAAGTTTTACCCGTATCTTAGCATTCTTTTGGCTGTTGTAAAAGTTCCAACCTTGTCATGAAAACGGAGACCGTTCGCAAAACCAATGTATATTTTGACCATATGTGCACTGTGAGATGCCGCTGGCTCACCAAGAAAACCCCGCTCACCTAACCGTATGACGCCTAATTCTTCGCCGTGTGCTTGTGTCCGAACTCATATCTGACAGCGTGTATCGAAATAAGTACGCATCTGTTCAGTGGTCAGAAGTGATTTTATTCCGCTTTTTATACTTTGTAGATGAATTGTCAGACATAGATGTCAAGTGAAACGTGGGTGGTTAAGAGCTGTTCTCCATATGTAATGACTTTCATCAGCCTTTTTTGACAAGTTCACTGTGCACTAAGATACTTTATTATTATTGCTTTAATTACCACATGACGTGACAACGAATGCATCACACTGTACGAATCTCAGGACTTCTTGCATTTGATTCGTTTCTTCTCATTCACCATTTCTTCAAATTCCTTCTCAAGAGCGCGTTCGGCTGCAACTTAAGATATTTTTCGTTTTCGTTGCTAACATCGTTGCTTCTCAAGTCGTGTATTACAACGTGAGGATCTTAGCACTTTTTGCATTCCATTCGTGTCCTCGCACTCACTGTCCACAAACTTTATCTTCGAACTTTTCACTTGTCACCTGTGCTGGTTAAAACGATCCTTCTAGCAGTCCTGGATTAGTCAGGCTAAAGCGTCCTACTTCGATTGGAGGAAGTGAACGGTTATCAGACAAAGATGATACCAATTACCGACTACAGAGGGATGAGAGACTAGGTGAGCTCGGGTACAAGGTCAAACAAATGCCTGAGTGAGTTGGAATATAGGTGTGATGAATGGGATCAATTTCAATGCGCTATCACCTCAGCGTTGAATGTAATTGAAATAAAGACATTGTAGACGATAGGCAGCAGACACTTAGTTGCCGACGTCCACGAGTAGTTGCCTGAGACTCTGTAAATACATGTGAAATGTTTATGTTCATCTGGCGCTGCGGAGAATATTACCTTTTCTCTTGACAACACTTTTCGAAACAAAAAAATGGCGTTCTTTCACCCACATGCGTACTTATGTTCTAGTTCAAAAGCTAGGTTATATTTCTGCGCTAATTGAACATTGGCATGATGGCATCATCTGCGCAAATCGCTCCCGACATTCCCAGAAAGCATTTCGAAATGTAATTGAAGCTGATACTACATGACATTCTAAAGTGTGTGTCGGTGTGTTTTCAATCCACAAACGATAACAATATTACTTAGAATTCATTAGCACCACCATTAACCTTGTATTCACCTTCTAGTTCTCATTTCCTCTAACATGTTTGCCTCACATTTGCTACCAATAAAGTGCTGATTAATGTGATGAAATTCTATACGTCCCGGTAATGAGAGATTCGACTGAGATGAATATCATTTACGGATCACGGTAATCGATCCGACTACCGTAGGTTGACCAAGGCTTGTTTACTGGATTCCATCATGGTGAAGCAATGGCCGAAATTATAAAGTTAAGTTCTAGTTTTTACCTAATTTATTGCAACGGTAAAGTGTAATGTGAAGTACAAGTACAACCACAGAAATATTGAGATTCACGTTGTAATGAAACATTCGAAACATCTAGTTATTTATCTAAGAAGATTAAATGGTACATAGGAAATCGACTCCAGGCGGAAGTTTAGCCGGTTTTTTATCTTTACCGCGACCAAAAGCTGTCACTACACCACCAAGGATACCGGCTTGCGACCAGTTCTTCGAAATGAACTATCGAAGCTGTCAGCAACCAGGTATTAATAGGTTTGGTGTTGTAAACACAAATCAGCATTTTGTCTTCTAAGGTGAATATTTCAATATCATGCCACTGTCAGAAAGCAGCAGAAATTTGAAAATTATAAGTTATAGTTATTTAGCTCTAAAAAAATTATTGCAACGCATTCACTACTCATCATTTTTTTCCTGTGTCAATTCAATTGTATTCATATATAGATGCTATGCAATTATTCCCAAAAAATTCACATTTCCTACAAAAGGACGTTGTCGACCCATAGTTGCGGTGCTTTCTAATCTGATAAATGACTGTTTGATTTGGAAAGGCCTTTCTCTAAATCCCTCACTTCAAATTGCAGTGGCTGCTGCCTTGATTATCTGTAATCACCATGGTTTTTGTCGAGTGCATTCACTGAAAGTTGTGCTTGAATTGCTGTTACGCTCTGTGAAGGCAAGAGACTGTGCAGAGCTTTTTAGCTCTCTAGTCAATACGCCAGTCTAGAATTCTGGGCAGCTGATCTTCTTCACGTCCTGCACCGTCCTATCGATGTCAGTTGAATCTTCGATGGTTTATCGATACGGTCATTCGCGCATCACGAGTCGAAAAATTTTCTTTATTTTCGAGGCAATATTTAGTACAGTACGGATAAGTTGCATACTTACTACATTAGTTTCCAAAACTGGTTCCTTTTATGTAGAAATTCTGACGACATTCCAGCAATTATGGATATTGCGTTGAAATTATTTTCAGAAGCACTGACGTGGATAATAGATGGCGCTTCTCAAGAATTATGAACTTGTTGCTATTCAGGTCTGTATCACGTTATCTAGCAAAAACCCCCTATTAACGATCGTATGTCTTTGATGTGAAGACGAACACATATCAAGAAGAAAACAGTTCATTCTATTCTTTTTCTCAAGCCGATTATCATTATGGCAAAGCTTCGTGAACTCAGTGAAAAACCGTGCTTGAGTCCTATCAACCACTTACGTCATGAGGAAAGCAAATACCAAGATGACATTAGATACTTTCGTCTCATGCTTTATGGCAAAATAAATTTTTCTTCACATTTCTAAAAAATTTCGTCTATCAACATGTTAAATATTGTTACTTATGTGAAGCGAATGAATTTGAGACATGAAGTTAGTGGTGATTATCATGAATCTTCATGTTGTAAAATTTACGAGTTATTGTGGTGGTAGAGGACATTATAAGGGAAATAGTTTTTATTTTGAAGGAAATTCGATCAGACTTTATCGATGTCAGTGTGTTTACTTTGGGCTAAGAGCTTACTGGAATGTTTTCCACCGGCACATTCATGATCGTAGGAAAATGGCTTAGAATATGGGAAAAGCAGAGCGCAACTCTGAAGAGTAGTTTTTAGAGCTAAGCAAAAACCTGTTGCTTCAGGCTTTTTTTATAGCTCGCTATTAAATTGGCTGCGACAATGCTCAACTGAATATTTAGTTGATCCAACTTCACATCAGTTAGATGCTTTCTTGTTAGATAGATTTTCTTCCTTTTCTAATTCCAATCAGCACCTTTTGGAGTCTCTGTTGGCAACACAGATTCGCCAATCAGGTCGAAAGAATGGCTTCCAGTCAAAACAGGGGTATTTACAAAAGTTTGCATAGCGTTAGCTTTTTCACAGCATGTACTTTTCCGCTCGGAAAAGCGATTCTGATCTGTACAACATTTCGTGCATGGAGTAGCATTCAAGAAGAATGAGCAAATCAAAGAGGGTCAAAATGATTCTCATCGACTCAGTCATGTTCATACTTAGATTCTTATGCATATTGATCAAACCTCTGCATCAACATAAAATTTTGAGTGATGGCTATGAGAAAACACCTGTTGAGTTAAAACCATTTCAGTGAATTTCTGCAGGATTTCGTCCAGAAACGGCATGCGCAGTTACAGTCGAGCATGCCCATCATCGCTGTTATAATACCAAGCTATTTGTCCCCCAAGAACTCTGTCTTAACATTGAGCCGCTTTGTTCATTACTGGTTTCCATAACTGGTATGATTATGGAAGAACGATAAAGCACTTGGTGTCGATTAATCCCTGAGGAATATGGGATATACTATGAACTCAATTTTATTGACCATCGTTGAAAGTGATCGAATAAATTTCTGGCGCTCATATTAACGTCCAGTGATGTACCGATGTATTAAGTCAGTCATCGAGTACGTTTTTGAAATAGTCTATCTCCAACTAACTAACTCCTTAAAGATAATGACCGTAATCTCCCAAGACTCGCGATCGGACCAACGGCCACGCCTCCATTATAGAACACCTCTTACCAAGGTGATACACGATAGCTTATAATATACTCAAACTTCTCTCTTTCAAGTCTCATTAAAGCTGTACAAGGTGCTCTCATCGATCTTGCTGACTTCCGACCACTCTTCTATGAGGATCCGACAATTGGTGGACTCTTGTTTACCATTAGCTGCGCTCCCAGCTGAAAATGACAAACACCTCTGCAATGCAATCACATTGAGTGATAAACTAGCAGCATGTATGGAGGAACACTGCACCTATGAGCTAGTAGACCGAGGTGAAAACACTGTCTGGAAGTAATTGCTCGTTCACTAACTCGATAAGTGAGTGTTAGTAGTTTGTTGAATTCCGTTGAACATAAGTATGTATTCACCTGCTTTACTACGTGCACTTTAACTTTAAGATCGTGGCGAGCTTCGTCACTTTGGCGTTCTATTTTGCCATAATATTTCGTATCAGCGCGGTTTTGTCTATGTTTTCGTAAACTTGGATGACAAAAAAATCAGACAAGGATGTAACATTTTTGAGCTATTAGTTCCAGTGGTATAAAAGCGCCTGTTTCGTCCTATTGGGACTCATCAGTGCCACCCTTTCTCGCTCCAGCCGATCCCCTGAAGATAAATAATCCTCTATAAGGGAATTGACGTTGAGTAATAAATCACCCCCAGTCAGGTGATGTAGTTACCTGACATTGTGGTGACAGGCAGCCGAAGGACGTAGCTGTTATAATGGACCATATCGCTTTGATGCGCCTGTTCACCACTAAGCCTAACAACTCAAAACATCTTATATCCTTATCAGATTATATCATTCTAAGCGGGTCTATAAAAAGCGGCCGATAAAAAAGTCACACTAAATAATCAGAGAGATTTTATCTGTAGAATAGCTGAACAATGTGGCATAGACCTGCACGTCAAAACGATTGCAAACGAGCGTCCAGAAAAAATTTAGCCATTGAGAAAAGCTTTCTTTCCTCGCTTTTATAGAAGAACTTTGAATACGCTATCTCGTGACTTATGATGAATTTTTAAGCTTTGCTCGATGTTATAATCCGACTATTCTTTTCATCGTTCGAATCATCTTGTGTTCCATACTTGGACTTGTGATACTTAATTTTTACTATTCTAACACTTTCATTTTGAATTATGACTGAGTTTCATTGAACTCTGGGCTTGCTATTCAATCAATCTGGCAGGTGAGGTTCTCATTTGAGCAGTGTTGCTCCGAAGAATATCAGACTCGTACGACGACGAAGGCCAAGATCAGCAGCGACGACGAACAAGTGCGTAGCACCGGTTTCCATCAACCGGCTCTGATGAAGATAAAAAGCAGTTGATCAGCCAAATTAATTGGTTTTTTAGCGACTTTGTGAAACTGGTTATCGATTAGTAAGCCCAAAGTCAATAGAAAGTTGGCTATGAATTGAATGTGAATTCTTGTGAGCCAGCAGTTACACCAGCGCCTACAAGGTGACTTATTCAATAAAAACATTATCAGTGGGAAATCACTCCATCAACAACTGAAATAAAAACAGAATAAAGCTCTCAGCTTCGATCAGTCCCTTAGGGATGCGCAATGCATTCATTTTCAATTTCTAACTTCGTTTGAGGTGATCGAATGCATGTCTGGCCTTCACAACGACTCACGCTGGCCTCCCGCTGAACCGACTCAGTGCTGCTTATTCTTCCAGACAAGTCTGAGACCAGCCTGGTACCAATTTAGCGACCGCGGAGGGATGGATGGCTTGGTGAGTCATGAGCGCGAGATCAAACCATTGACCTCGGGTGCGACATAGAGCACCTCTAACCACTGCGCCATCAACAATTATATCTCATTTGAGTAGTGCTCCTCCGGATAACATCCGACTTGTAGGACAGCGAAAGCGACAAGGAGGGCGAACGACTGGAGAACATCGGCTCAGTCCAGTCGCTTCTGAAGAAGACGAAACGCGTCGAAATATTAGCCGAATAAATTTGTTTTTAATAACTTCATAAAACTGAGGCAATCAGCAGAGAAGATACTTCTATTTCGACACATTAGATTCCTGAATTGACCAGCTTTACATATAAATCTTGACTATCTTTGCTGACCCAACGCAAGGTTGGTTTTAGTTACTGTTGTTCTTGCTGTTATCGTTGTGATTCTATGACTGATTTTTCAGCGACTTCATCCTCTTAAATCCTAACGTATTTTGTACAGCACTTTTTATATGATATCGTGGAATATCTGTGGTACTGAAAACCGCTGAGCAAAAGAACGATACTTTCTTGGAGAACAGGTGCTGACTGTTTTCTAGAGTGTGAGACTACTCACGATGCTCACGCGATGAACCTGGATGAAAAAAAAAAGAAAGGAAAAAAATGCACCAGGTCACACGTGACGATGAGGCATTCGTCTTTTCGTATCATTTTTGGATATTTGACATCAATTGAGAATGCTCTAAGTTTGTGCGTTGCAGTTTTGACTCCTTTGTCAAAATCGTGGTCGCTTCGAAATCATCACCATTGTGCTTTCGCCCCCTCCTAAGTGTACTTGGAAGAGCGCTTTGTCGAATCTTGAGTTCATCATCTAAATGTTGTCTTATATGGACACTTAGTGATCTGCTCGTTTCTCCAATGTATGCTTTTCTGCATAGATCAAGCGGATTGCTCTTGAACTCTCTCTATCGCTAGGACAAATCAAAGAATTTCCATGTTGCACAGACGATCATAGCGGAGATTGCGAACTGAGTTAGTGTGGTGTTAGGCGTGAGTTGAATATCTATCGCTGAATATTAGCTAGACATCTTTTTATAAATTGCTTCTAGCGGTGATATGATGTTAAGAATTTATATCCAATATTGCTGAGTGATATGCAAAACTTCGAACGTCGGGCGGGATTCCACCCCGTACTTCACCCTTTTGCGGGATGCGTGCTAACCATTGCACTACTGATGTCGCTCTGCCATCACTGTTCCTGCGACGCAGTTATATCGATCTGTCAGTAACTAACCGTCAACGTTTTGGCTTGGCAAGCCGATGACGGTTGGTTGCTGGCACATTGATGCAATCGTGTCGAACAAAGAGTGATGACACAACGAGCGCCGGTGATGCAGAGGTTAGCACGCGCCCGTGAAAAGGGTGAAATGTGGGTAAGACTTCCGTCAAACGTTCAATATTTGGCATATCACTCAGCAATGTTGGATATATATCGTAGATTTCTCAAGGATACTTCTTGTTAAGAACTTCTCCATGCAAAACACTTTTTTTTTGTAAAGAGTAGCTTGAAAGGGGTCTTATTTAGGTCCGAATCATTATTCTGCACCTCTAAATTTTTTGATTTTACTAAAGTAGGTGCTGTTTTGGCAAATATTTTTGGAGTTAAGATATAACTGAAGGTCTCGAACCCTTTGCTTACGCTGCCTTACACACTCTACCTATGCTATTTCAAGGGCTGGTTTTTATACTCCTTTTTAGAGTATGGCTAAATTACGGAATATCCTTTAGCTATATAGTTGAATAGTTTTTGGGTACTTCGCTGTTAGACAACGGCAGACGAAAAAACTGATCTCATTCGCTGAACAGGGACCTTCATAAGACTGTTAGTAATCAATTGAGAGATTAAATCTGTGTCTACAGCTATACGTGATCTGTTTTTGAAATGACCCTTTTATAACGCAGTCAAGTTCAAAATAGAATTATTTTATACACAAGCACGTGTTTTTTTTTACCTTATCTCGCTTTTATTTCGCTGGGCAAAACTCCTCCTATGAACTGTACTCTTTCGATATCACAAACCTTGGAGTACTCAAAACTGTGTTTGCTTTTTAGAAAATCTCCTTTGATAGGGCGCGAGAAAAATGAAAGCGCGCTGAGTTTTGTGAAACATACTTTTGTTATGAATACTACAGCTTATAAAAAGGTTTTTTGATAATCGACCAAGTGAGGGCCGTAGGCAAAATTTAAGCATTCGAAAGATTACTAAGACTTCTTTTAAAATTTCTTTTTTTTTCAGCGAAAGAGATTGGTTTTTCATTTTTCGCCGTCTGACAGAAATGTACCGATTTTGTATTTGCAAATTCTGCAAATTCTTCTGCTTAGCACAGACGAACTTATTGTTTATGTTCGAGATTTGAGCCTAATTTTCCATGCCGATGGTGATTAAGTATCTAGAGGAGTTGTGCGGAAATAAGCGAAGAATGGGATGATTTGTTGTTTGTTGATCTTAGAGAAGCTAAGAGAAAAGAAACTAAGGTGGTGCTCCTCTCCGCCGTACATTACCTAACCTTTCCAGCTCAATCTTATAATGTTATTTAAAATTCAACTTTATGCAGACTGCATAGAGCGCATGTGACGCAGTGATTAGAGGTGCTCTGCGCTGCACACGAGATCAATGGTTCGATCTCGCGCTTATGATTCATCAAGCCATCCATCCCTCCGGGGTCGGTAAATTGGTACCAGACTCGTCTTAGACTTATCTATTAAAATAAGCAGCACTGACTCGGTTCAGTGGGAAGCCACCGCGATTCAATTTAAAGGTCAGATATGCATTCAATCACCTCAAACGAAGTTAAAAATTGAAGACGAATGCATGGCGCATCCCTCAGAGATTGATCAACGCCAGCTTTATCCTTTTATCTTTATGTAAATTGCATATGATCCTTGCCGGGTTGATTTAGCAATAAATGTTAAGGCGAAAAACTTGAACCCATTCCAATAATGACCGTGCACTATCCGAAAGTGCTACTCCTCTTGACTCCTGATGACTTTGATGCGCGGTCTTTCAAAGACTTGTTACTGAAATTGTAATAAATGGTGTTTTTTGTGTTTTGATCTTTGTCCACACATTAAATCGTCACACTTATTTGTAACCTTGTTTCTAATACTGCGCCGAATATTGCTACAAATAGACGGGAATTCATTTACTACTCACCTCCAGTGGTGGTACTTCAGTTAAATATCGAGCGCAATTTTCTCCAGACCCAAATTTGTTTACTTTTCGAAAACACTTCGTTTTGCATGCATTGCCATGAATTGCGTTGTAATTGTGTTTCGATGCTCAGTATTTTCTGAGAATTCTCTGGTGAGCAGCTCACTTTATGTAATTTCCTACATTTGATCAAATTAGGGAAAACTTGTTGTTTTACGAGCAAAGCAAGGAAGTAGATCCTTAGTCGCATTTCGCCAATTTTTCTACCCTAATGATATAGTGTCTTTCACGAATAACATGTGTTTTGTTGTTGTTTTTTGTAGTAATTTGAAAGACTGACATTTTATTTTTATGTCATCAGTATAAATGATGCAGTGCGTCTTCAACGAACAACTAAATTCTATATTATTTTCCATAATAACTCAAGAGGCCAACGTTCCATAACCCTCAACATAAATGGTGCATTTATTTCATAACTGCTTCTTTTGAGATATTGAAGTTGGTGTGAGCTTTCCTTGTTTCCATATCTGTCATTGCGTTCGCTGACTAATAAACGACTTCGCCTTGATCTTAGGTGGCATCGTTTGTAGAATGCAGATCACCATCATATTAGAAATATCATCAATAAAGCGAAAATCGTCTTATTTCAGTAAGACATCCTCATTCACCTGAAATTTCAAACATCTAATCATTCCTAACTTTATCAATTGTAAGACAATATGTGAAGTATGCGGCTTCCCAGAGAATTTGAACAAATACTAAGCATCGAAACGCGATTACAAAGCATTTCATTGCCATTCGTCTAAAAGAAAATGTTTTTCGACTAAATAGATGCGTGACCAAAAAAGAATAGTGAGCTCAGCATTTGAAGAGCCAACTCTGGGGAATAGTAAGCGAATTGACTTCTATATGTGGAAATAATCGATGTAATCATCGTAAGCAAGTCAACAAAAGAATGTCTAGATCTATCACGTTAACAGAAATCAAATTATAGAAGCGCACACCAAAGTCATTAGGAGTGATTTTGTTAGGCGGCATGCGCCTCCGGATAGTGCAAAGTCATTGTTAGAAATCGGCCCAAATTTCCGCCTACGGCCCTTACAATGAGTAGTTGTTCTTCGGAAAAAATGGGTTCATATACACGATAGATGGCATTTAGGACTATAGATAATTCATCGAGTTATATGAATTTCGCAACGTGCAATACGTCCAGGCTTTGCTTTGGAGCCACAACTCAACGGGAACACCGATATAACCAACCTCGCAGTGCTTGTGATTTGCATGGCTTAGATTTTGCCGAAGTTCTTACAAAGTCGGTCTTTCTCTTCCAAGTTTTGACTAGTTCTAATTGAGAATGAGCTTTTTCATATTATCTTCTGAGAGTGACGAGCGTATATTTGAGAGCATAATTTTGCGTTGTTATCAATCAGCCATTGAATAAGTGAAAAGGCGAAGGATATGACTGGTTACTGAACAGATGTGGCGTAATAGTCAGAGGTCCTATTCAATACACATTTGGGTAGTTGCTGTGACATCGCGCCTTGGAATAACACGCTTTTCTTTTATTTTTTATAGCTGACCGTAACCATAACTTGGAAATTTCGCTCACAATTCATGGTCTATTCCGGCATATTCACTCATTTCGTTTTCGAGAAAACGCTGGATGTAACATTACCGGAGGAACTGATTTTAGTTGTGGATGGGGTCCTTCTTTCAGATAAAGCTCCATACACAACATATGCGCAACTCGCTCGTATTAATGTGAAATTCCATTCGATTCATTATGCAAGTGCAAAATATGGAAAACTGACTTTTTTCTACTATGAGAATTCTCGTAGGAGAGACTTCTCAAATGGATGAGAATATCTAGATTGCATTTAATTTGCGCAGTAATGGTTTTTTGATGATTTTTTCCATCTTATTCTATTCTGGGCAAAGCGCATATTATCCTAGGGTCCCTTGCTCATTCATCCAGTTTCTCGTTTGATACAAACCCTAAAGGTCGTAGAGTCTAGGCGAAACTGTTGCCGATCAGTGCATAGGCATTTTCAGGACGGTCACCCAAAGGGTCCAAACCTTCTATTGGTGAGCTCGAGTCAGAGTGATCATAAGTTGTTTGAGAGCCTAACAAAGTGCACGTGACAGAAAGCAAACAACGGAATTCATATTGAACCGTTCGCGACGACTATTGAAAATTCACTGCAGAGCAATTCCTAAAGTGCGCTAAATTTTCGTTCTATAGTTGGGACATTCGCGGTGTTTTGAAAAATTCCTGTATATTTTTGTATCCTATATACACGTCATGCTCTTCGATAACTTCGCTATTTTTTGGTGGAATATAAGCTTTATGTGTGAGGAAAAAGCATTTGTTCGCTATGTAATCAGACTACTTTTAATTTCAAAGATTTGTAACGAAATATGCAAATAAAATATTACAGTGCTTGATCTACTTGTTAATAATTCCCAAGACCGACTGTCTATTAACCTCGCCATGCTTCAATATAATTCCTGATTTTCCTCTCTGAGCCAAACACGAGGTGTTACATCAATCTCTATTTGACAGCTGACGTTTCGGCAGTTCGCCTTCTTCAGAGCTTGGAAAGGTTAAATTGTCCGCAATCCAATAAGCCAAACACATTCATTACTCCTTTGGAAAAAATCACCAGACCTAGATTTCAGTCGCATCAAGCACAAAATCAATTCTCAACATTCTCACCGCTTTTAATATGTGTTCTACAAAATGATTTAAGTGGAGACCACCGATAGGAGATCACATAGGCTCGTAATGCATCCTACCCATCAAAACAACAGGCTTATAACTGACTCAAATCACGTGTGATAACGAGACACTCCTCCCTGCGGCTTATAGTTGGATTAGTGGTATTTTGCCCAGTGCTTCAAAAATTTTTTGCGCTGATTTTTTTGTTTTCGCGCAAGGATGGTGACTTCGATCTCAAAATCAACTCCGTCGTGTTTCTGTTCTCTATGCGTCCCTAGCAGGGTGTTCCATCTATTAAAACGCTTGTCAGCTAGGTGTTCTTCTATGCGGGCATACAGCGGCCTACCCGTTTCGCCAATATATTTATCGCTACACGCTTTGCAAGAGATTGGGTACACTGTACCAACACTCATGCAATCACCGCCTCTGCCGTTAGGACACATTTTACAATCTTTCACTATACAGGGACGGTCTTATAAGCGGTTGCGAAGTAGTTGGCGTCTTAGAGTATTCGCTGATATTTCAATAATAGCCACCGATTGCTCTAAACCCTCTCTTTTCAAACAGCGTTTTACAGCTGTACTAATCTCATTTGAAAAGAACGGAAGGATGAACGGGACTGCTTATACTAATCTTTTTCTCAGCTTTGAAGATCCTCACTATGAACTACAAGGATCTTTATTTTACCGGTTTTAAAGTAGCGTCGCTATGTTATTATATAACCATCTGTATACAATTATCCATTATATTGCATCAAATATCCTTTATAATTAGATTTAATTATATGTCCCTTAATTATATATCCAATTATACGCTCAATTATACATCCAATGTATAATTACGTATTCAACTAATGCACTTATTCTCTCTTTCTGTGATGTCTTAAATCAAAAGAAGAGTTGTAGCGGAGAGGTGATTGTGGTGGTGTAGAGGTAGCATGCACTTCCCACATGGGTGCAACGTGATTTGAGCTTTTGTTTGATGTTCCAAATTTGCATAACACTAAGCATTTTTAGATCCCTATTCAAATCAGCTAATGTATTAGGTTGGGGAAAAGTTCTGAGGAAACGCTTGTAACTTCTTGGGTGTCGGCCATTTTTTGTATTTTTGGGCTCATTTGAAAGCCCGTCTTCTCCTGCGTTGATTGGCATATAATTCATCTGCTTATTATAAGATGGAGTTAACAAACGAGCAAAATAGGTTGTTGATGATGCACGAATGGCTGTTGGGTTCATGTGCTACGGTGGAAAATGAACGCATCAATCTGGCATGGGGCGAAGACACAGTTGGCAGAAGTGCAGTACAGCTGCTGAAATAAGTAAATAAATCATTAATCAACGCGGGAGAAGACGGGCTTTCAAATGAGCCCAAAAACACAAAAAATGGCCACAAACTCACAAAAGTTACAAACATTTTCTCAGAAGTTTTCCCCAACCTATTGACTCAAATGAGAACATTGCTGCGTCCATGGGTAGAAGCGTTGTTAAATGGTAGTGCCACGCGTTTACATTATACAAGATGATGTACGCTGTGCTTTCTCATCGACAGGAAATGATAAACACCTTTAGATGTGGTCTTAGGACCTTGAATGCGTTCTCGGTTCGCTGGCCTACATCTATCGAGCCCACTCAAGCGGGAACTTCAAACTACCACTGCCCTCCGTTGCAAAGTGCAACTATATCTTAGTGGCTGGTGTCATGGAAGAGATGCCATAATAACGAAGCATTCAACAAACATTCAAAAATTGATGACTAACAGGCCTAATTTCAGGTTGATTACGGTGAATATAATAATGAAGAGTGGTGAATAAAAGAAAACGAGGTTTTTGTAAGTGAAATTGTATCTTCATAAAATGAATCGGATGATGTTCTGGAGCACATTATGTCGAAAGAAGAAACTATCCATAATTAAGCAGTTCTTGCGACATTATGAAATTGAGCTTCTCAAGCGTCACTCCTGTTGCTATTAGTACTAACAAGCAGCCATTTAAAATGATAGTCCTTGAATTTAGTCACATATAATTGGATACCGGCTTCAAATATTCATTTCTTTAGTTACCTTCTCTGTATGCTGCAAATGATAGAAGACGTGCCTTCGGAATGGCATAGGCTAGACAACCATTTGCTAAAGAGTTGTTCGATTCTTCTGAATCAGTAGATTTGGGTAAGCAAAAAGTAAGCGGCGGCATGTTTCGAATTATGGGCTAGTGAGTGCTTATTCAGCTCTGTCGTTTCTTCCATAAGAGTTTCGTTTTGCAATCTTTAAATGCAAAAGACTATTCTACATAGGATGTCCTTGTAGAGGAAAAAGTCCGGAATAACACCATCATGTTCGACTGTTTTTTGAGACCTCGCTCAAAACAATACATAATCTGATAACATATTCGTAAGCCTTCTGGGAGGTCTGTTCCGTATCAAAAGCAGGATCTCAAAATCAGTCGAATCTAAAGGCACTATCAAATTTACCAGCCATGATCAATAAACTGTTAATAATTACATTGTCAGGTGATCTTATCACTGGGCATGAAATGATTTGTTATCTCTGCAATGCGAAATGGTCTTTTAACCTTGCGCGTACAATGTAACATCTTCGTCGACGACTCCTTTATATGTAGGGAGTTCAACTCCTAACAACAAATTGGCTTAAACGAAATGCACCGTGCTACTGATGAGGCTGAAAGGCCGAAACACAAGTGTAGCACTTCATAGGTGTAGTAACAAAAAAGCTTAAATATTTTATCGAACCTGAATTATTGACTAAGAAATTCCTAGTCTCAATAGTGATGATGGTTCTGGCGTTGATCGATCCCTAAGAAATGCACCATGCTTCACTTCATAAAGCATCACAGAGGTGATCAAATGCATTTGGCCTGTACAACTCCTCGCGCTGGACTAGCTACAGATCAGAACAAAACTGTACTTTATAGACAGGTCTGGTACGAATTTTCTACTCCGAGAAGGCTGAAAGACTTTGCGCTCCCTGGGTACGGAATTGAAATAAGGCTGCTCGTGTGTTGGAAGGCACCTCTACCACTGAGCTGCAACTCGCTACATTTTGCTCTCAATACTAATTGATTATGAATTTAACGTGCTAAGTGGTGGTGGGAATGTTCATTTTTTCAGAACATAACAGATAAGAAATTCTCAAAGTCGGTTTTCTTCGGTGCCATTGTGGCCTTGAAAGATCTAATTACACCCACGCAGTCGTTTGAGGGCACCTTCTTGTAAAGTAGCCAGTGGTTAAATAATGTGAGCAACAGTAGCATCGGCAAAGTGAAAAATGCTATGGATCAGTACGACGTGGTTTTTTCGGTTACGTCAGCACTCATGCTGAGGCTTTCACGTTCAACGTTGACAGGGTGGCTTGTGGAGTTTATTTAATTGAGATCATCGTCTTTGCTACAAATTTAGGTAGACTGAACCCCTCACTTCTGTCTTACCACTGAATTTGATTCTTCAAATGTTCTGAAATACTGAGAAACAACTTCTGCTCATGCCCAAGTTTTCAGTGCTAGATTTAGAAAAAATATGATTTTTCCTGTCGCTCTAGGATGCACACATGATGTCCCAAGGATAGAGCTGGAGTGTAGACAAAAGATTTGGCGAAGGTAACGTTAACGGTCTCAGTTCATGGTAGCGTAGAAAGAGTGGTGTGTCAAAATGGTCGTCAGTAGTGCAACGGGTTAGAGCACGTGCTCCGGATAGAGTGAGAAGTGGGTTCAAGTCCCGCTTGATGCGAAACGTCTTGCGCATCATTTTACATCAGTGAGTCTTGATTTATCCAACAGAATCGACATGGCCATAAATCTCTCACTTTCACTTTCCTCTCCCAATCTCTCATCTTTCCTCAGATGTGAATGGATACAATGAATGTAGCTCCATGACTTATAAACTGAATTAGTGTTCTTTTCTTCTGCCTTATAGGCATTCGCAACAATTCATGCGTGGATGCGCATGATTACATGCGGAATTCATTCAGTATGTCAGCGTACATAGAATTCCGTAATCATGTGAGAGAGAACTATAATAGCAGTCGTAATCGTCGGAGTAGAGTAGTAGTAAATAAAACAGTGTACTCAACGAGTTTTTCTTTTGGAATCACTATAAACCCAAACACATCCTACTTTCAGTTTTAGGTGTTAAGGTAATTAAGGAAATGCTGAGACTTCGAAAGCATATCAGGTGAGTTTCAGATCAACTATGATGACGGTGTGTGCTTAAGTTTTACGTATGCAGATGGCGGAGCAAGTAGAAAATCCGATAATGCGGTCTAATAGTATTAGGTACGACGTTATCATTCTAGACGAAAAGAGAAAACACAGCGCAACAGAAGCTATTTGAGTTTTCGGAGAGGAACTTCTTCTCAGGGGGGGGGGGGGGGGGAGGGGGCATGGATAGGAAATTCAATATCGCCTTCAAGTACACCTTATATAGATCTTTGTTGATAACCTGTTAACATTTTCGTAAAGTAGTCATTACTCTTGTTAAGCACATGTCTCTATCTCTTTAATGATGGGCTGAGCAGTATTAATTGAACAATCTGTTCATTATTTTCGTATGTTTTTCCTCAGAATTTACCATCCAATCTTCATTTTTCCTATCCCTTTCAGAAGACTGTCCACCGCTTTGCTTTGATTTCCGCTTTCTCTTTCCGTTTTCAATTTCCGTTTACATGTGCTTTTCAATCGAAACTCAGTAAGGCGCGCCGCGTTTTTAAGGCATATTATTTTTATATTGTTCTGTATTATTTTCAGCAAGGTCTCAAAAAACAGTTGAAAAAATAAAGTTGTGATATATTGTTTTTGGTTTCCACTCCTATTGAATTTCATTAGGCCAGAAGGTCATGAGATTCATCAAATACTTTGAGTCAATTAAATGCGCTCTCTCAATAACTGCTTCCCCTTCTCGTACATTACTCCAATAATCGTGAAAGGCTTTTCATAAATATCCACTGGGTAGATCTTTTGTCTGTAACACGTCATTTAAAGTTGAGATTATCATTACAGCTATTAAAATTTTTTTATGTTTATACATCATAAGGCTTGGGAATGAAATAGGAAGCATAGGTCCGCCCAACCCCCCCCCCCCCCCCCTATCATACGACCGGCTTTGGCGAATTATTAGAATAGCAATTCTGAACAAACTGAAGACATCTCATATTTCATGATTATGAGAGCTTTTCGTTCGTTGAATAAGATACCGAAATGTCGTCATTCTAATTTGCTTTCGTCCTTGCAATATTTGTCACTTGTGATCCTTCTCAAATACAAATACGCATTTTCTGTTCGAAAATGATCTGAGAGCATGAGATTTCAATTTTCAGCAGACTTCAAAGAGAGGAAAGGAGAGAAATTGATGAAGGAGAGAAAAGCAGCAGAAGAAGAGAGACTGTGGAAGTGAAATCATCTGAAAGGAGAGCGATCTAAAGTTTAATGCAGGTGAGAAAATTGTCAAGACTTGTTGCTCCACACGTTACGACGAACGACAATTTTGATATCTTATAATATCCTCCCCACTTCTTTATCAAATTTCAATGGAATGACAACCTGTGAAGGACTTTAACCCTCTTCACAGACTGCCGCTCAATTGACTATGGAATTTGGTTTCATCGAAATTTACTATGTTCTTTGCCATTACTATTGCTGCAGTCATTTCCCGTTAGCCACCTCTCATTCGCGTTCCTTCATTTTTGGCAGTTTTTGTATGAATAAAAATTTCTGCAACATTTGCTTTCAACAGGCTTTGACTTTTTTCTTTATAACGTCTGCAATACTATTCATAAAAAATTTTCTTCGAGTTTGAGAGAGATCCAAAGATCAAAGAACTCTATAATAAGCAATCGAGAGAGGAAATCGCTCTGCTATACGAGTGACATTTCAGCAGTGAAATGAGTGGTGATGATGATGATAGCGCATGTGAGTATTTTGTCCGCTACATTCTGTTCTTTCGCCTCAATGGCTTTTCGAGTGAGTAACCGCTGTGCGAGAGTGGCAGCGCTTGGTTCGCGCTAACGAAATCACTACAAAGAAAACGTTTTGCAAGAGTCGTGACATTTCAAGATCAACAAAATGACTGACTTTCTTTATAAGACTGGTTCTCAACACTTGAATGCAGAGAAACCGCTGCAAGAGATATTGTTGTTGTAAAGCAGGCAAAATTTCTGTTCTATTTGTAAACGGATTCACATCACTCTTGAAGCACAGAAGCCACACGAAGACGCTTCAAAACGTAAAGAAGTTTATATTCATTGACGGATCCAAATCTGCAATGTAGTTAGTTTCTACTGATTGAGATTTTGTCGCTAACGTTTTGACAGTGAACAACGATCAACATCACATTGAGGCGAAAAGATCCTCTCCAAGCTGGTCAGATATCGATCTTATACACCTTAACTCCTTCGGTACGACGTTGATTTTTCGGCTGGCGCGCTGTATGGTCAATCTCCAGCGGAGCACGCTTTTATCGTAATGTTGCAGTTTTCCAAAAAATCAAGATCTTTATCGTCAGAGAAGGGTTTTATCATCAGTAGCTGGTAGAATATATTAGAAGAAACTTAAGTAAGACTAACTGTGGATGAAACATGGCAACACAATGAATTATTATTTGTCAATGACACCGCACTGGAAGCGGCTCCTCTTCATCGATGGCTCTTAAGTGTTTCCCAAAAACTTGTCCTCTCCGATAGTTAAGACTTTTATAGAATTCACAAGAAACTTTGTTCCGTTGTCTTATATATCAGTTGACAGAAAAGAGAGGAAATATCATTCAGTGGTTCAATTCCGCGCTTAGAATTCACCAGGCCGTGTTACCTCCGAGGTTGGTGAAGCACAAGTCATCGATAGGCCACATGTTCAGTCATTTATTTCTATTGGTGCCAAGTGACATTGAACGCGTAACACTTGCCTTGGGAATTTGTCAAATCTAGAAGCTTCACCCAGATCAAGATCTCTTTCGATTTATCGCTTCAAAAGGGTTTTTTTTCTGCAAGCTGCTGATAAGTGTCTGATGAACAGTTGACAAATTGAAACGTGATCGACTTTATAGAGAAAACTTTTTGAATGAGTGTGATCATTTGTACTCTTGTTTCATTGTTGAAGATCTCAAGCATCAATTTCCCTAAGGAATAAAGAGAAGTTTCAATTTGAGGGTTCAAGAAGTCTTGGCAGCCATGAAAGTAGCAGTATATCAGATTTTTGCGGTGATACAATGGAAGGGATATCGCTTGTTCAATCACTCTCATCTTTAAATTTCGGAGACTCAACTATAAAAAGTAGTAAAAATGTGATTTTCAGACTTCATTAACTTAGATATATTGGATAGAGTAGAAATCGTTTATGTTGTTGTGAAAGATCTGTAGAATTCAATAGCTGGTGTTTCATTGAGGCTCCCTTATGATCTGACATATTGGTTTGGAGTTGAAATCGACCATAACTTTCGTACAAGTACTGTGTGAGCAGAAGTAACCTGCTGTCGCAGGGTAGTGTTTATTCAGAGTTATTGGCAGATTTGCTTGAACAATATATTGTCTTATTTGGAATTTTACCACCTTCTTTGTAAATGCACGAAGACCCTACCATCTGGTCGGAATGAGTCTTCACTTGCAATGTAGCTTTCATTGAGCTTAATATTATCGCCATGATTCTGGGAAGTGACCAAACCCTTGAAAGACTTTTTTTTTTCATATGCTGCGCAGTTTAAGAAATTTCAAAGCATTTTGCAAAAGAGATAAACGGAGCATGAGAATAAATCGTCTTTCTCAAGCTTTCTTACGCACTACATCACATCAGAGATCCTCTTGTCATCTAATTATAACAAGATACGAAGTGCTACAGTCTTCTTGTTGAAAAGTGTAACATTGAAAAAGTGTAACAGAAAGCGTAATGAATAAGCTTGGATTTTGTGTGATTACCAGTCACTTGAAGTTCGTAGGGCCTGTGTCTGTGCCAGTTCGTGTGAAGAAGTCACTTGGACTGAAAGGATTCACAGGAGTTCTGACTTCAGTTCACTGTCATCGATTAGCACTTAAATAATCTTGTACAGCTGTGTTGCTCAGTCGGCTCTACATTTGTTATTAGATCTTCACTACACTGTCGCAATGTCGAGTCGCACGTAGAACTACTCTCATGAACCTGTTAATAGAAGAGTGTCACAAAGAAATCGCTGTCACTTTGGTGATGGGTATTTTACTTGCTTCTTACATTTCTCTGAGCTTTTGTTGAAATGAACAGTTTTTGCTCAATAAGTTGGAATAGTGGAAAGTGTTTGTACCATTGTTCGTGGATGTAATTAACTGAGAGCTTTATGCGATAAAAATAATTAGACTGGGAAAGGACGTGAGTTTGCGTTTTGCGTGAGAGAAAATACTTGTTTCTCGTCTAATATCGCTCTGAATTGTTCATTGACATCTCAAAATATAGCTATAGAATATTTGCAGTGACGAGAACGAAGTTCGTTGCTGTGGGATTTCTTTTTAGAGCTCGGCTACAAAGGAGCAGAATGACGGAAGGGCAACAAGGAACAAGTGAATTGTTGCGTTTTTTTCGCTTGCATCAATTGAGCGACCTTTTTTCGAGTTTATCAGAGTTCCATTCAACGCTCCACTTTCGCTATGCTTTTTATGACGTGTTTTTATACTAGTGGCTATTCGAAACCATTGTGGTAGTGCAAGTAAAAAGGAAGATTCATCCATAGTATTCTATGTGTCCTGTAGCAAGAAAATCAAAGTCACCTCCCGTATCTCCTTATATGTGTTAAACAAAGAAAATCGTTTTCCTTTGAAAGAGTAATCTTTTTGTTATTTATTTATTTCAATTAGATAAATATAGAAATAAAAAATTAATTAGAAAAAACAATGATGAGGAGGAAATGTATAAAAAAAAGATGATTGGAGGAACGGTTGATTAAATTTGAGAAGAATAAAATAAAAACAATTTGAGAAAGAAATTAATAAATTAGATGAAGTATAAAAAGTTTAGTTTCAAATATATAGGGAAAAAAAATGTGAAGGATGAGTGAAAAAGAAAAAGGTTGTGAATGTAATTGTGAATGAAATGAGAGAAATGGTTTGTTGGGAACGAATAAAGTCAAATAGGTTAAAAATTAAAAAGAAAATATATAAGGATAAAAGGATTTAATTTAAAAGGATTAAAGGAGATAGGAGTTGATAGAGTAGATGAGAGAATGAGAAAGAAGGTGTAAAATTATAAGTGGTAAAAGTAGCGGGGAGGTGATGTAAGGAGAGTAGCGAAGGGAAAAAAGGAAGAGAGGGGTGAGGGTAGTGAATTTGTTAGAATTATGAAAAAGAATAAAGGGATGAAAGGAGAGTAAAAGAAAAAGGAGTGGAGGACGAAGGAAGCAAATGGGTGTGAAAAAGGGAAAGAAAAGGATGGGAGGAGGGAGTGGTGAGAAATGTTAAGCGAGACGATGAGATAGAAAAGGGAAAGAGTGGAGGAGAAGAGAAAAGAGAAAAAAATGGGAGAAAAAGGAGATATTAAAAAAAAGGAAATAATGTAAAGAATAAAGGGAATAAAAAAGGGGGGTGAATGAATGAAAAGAGGGAAGAGGGGATTAGGGAGGGTTGAAGAGTTAAAGGGTCATTGGATGAGAGAGTAGAAAAGAAGAAAAATATGAATGGATAGAGTTTGAAATAGAGAGAAAAGGAATGTTTTTATAAAAATTATACTTTTTTTAGTGGTTTATATTTATTACCGATGTTTTAATTGTATTCTTGAGCCTTGCCTTTCCTTTACCGCCTTTCTTTACCAACTTCATTAGGTTCCGCATCACTATAAGCATTATCGTAGAAGTCCACTCACTCAATTTTTTAGATCCTAAATAGTCTGCTTTTCTCTTCTTCCTTCTGACGTACATCCTCACTCTCCAGCCCCACTCTTACCCCTCTCCCCCCCCATCCCCCCCTCGAAAAGACACCAAACCACACTACCTCCTTCACCCCCCCCCATCTCACAACCCCTTCAAAACGAGAAACAAAAAATTGAATTGGATGGATGAGAATAAAAATGTAGTTGAGGTTAAATATTAATTGATGTGGAAATGATAAGTAAAAAATAGAAAAGAGACATGACTAAGAATACAACTCATACCCTCTATAACACCGTGAACTAACATTAACTAAAAAAAGGCGAGAAGATGAGATAAAAGTGAACTGTTACTAATGTGGTAGGTGGCAAGAGGTAGGTGGAAGACAAACGCTATTGGAAAGGGAGTGGTATATATGGAAGTAGAGGAGGGTAAATGGTGTAGAAAGAACCTCTCTCTCCTCCCTTTCTCTCTCCCTCTCCCCCTCCCCCCCCTTCCACTCCTCCCTTTTCCCCTCTCCCTCCTCCCTCCCCTCTTTCCCCTTTCCCTCCCCCCCCCAACCCTCTCTCCTCCCTCTCTCCCCTCCCTCTCCCCCTTCTTCTCCTTCCCTTCCCCCCCCTCCCCCTTCCCTCCCTCTCCTTTCCCCTCCTTTTCTTCCCCTCCTTCTCCCCTCTTCTCCTCCTCTCCCCCCCTTCCCTCCTCCCTCCCCCCCCCCCCTCCACTACGAACCCCGTCCCTCTCTGTCACCCCCCCCTCCCACCCTCTTCATGAAAAGAGTAATCTCCTAATAAGAAGGCACGCAATTGGGAGTTCAATACCAAGAAAATATAGACACCAGACATCCCAACCGATCCCCTACTGCTCAAGGTCCCAACTTTCTTATGCGCTTCTCTCTTGTCTATCACTTCCACTTTTCTACAAATTTCCCCTCCCTCCCAATCACCGATCACTACTGTTGATTCCCCGTCCACCCCCGCTATCCACCTCTCTAATCAACCAACTACCTTGTTTCTCCCCCCTTTTTAGATACCTCCCCTCCCACATTATTCGCGACCTTTTTTTTTTTCCTTCCCTCTTCTTCCTTTTTCCTCCTCTTCCCTCTCTTTTTTTTTTTTTTTCTTCTCCCTTTCCCCCCTCACACCTTTTTTTTTTTTTTCTC
>JAHQIW010000751.1:0-61811 GCA_019055375.1 Parelaphostrongylus tenuis | reverse complement strand
CGGCGTGGCCCCCCGCCCCCCCCCAGATAGGGACAATCAAGAAAAGAGCGTTTTAATTGTGTGTATATTCCAAGTCCAATGCCATGCATGATTTTCAGCAAAGCGCTCAATAGTGCAAAATGGTATTCCACCTTATTTACGTGCACTATATTTGTGGGTCTACTTTTCTAGTTCTCACATGACGTTTAGTAGAATGGCAGTTAGTTTCAGTGCGATGCTAATGCATTGTAAAACTTTCCTCATAATTCGGTAGTAATATCATTGGAGAAAAGTGCTATTTCAATTACATACACTTTTTATAGCTTACGAAAAACCTCAATGTACTCGGTATTTTCTTGCTGTTCAGAACTTCTATGACTTGATCTGTCTCAACTGACTTGGCCTTCCTTAAACCGATGAAAGAGGGATAGAGTGGATTTTTTATGTGGTACTTTAATGGTCTTGTTCTGATCTAGACTTGCCCCACAGTAGTGAATTAATTTTCAAACAATGTTTGTTCATATGGCCGTCCTACACCCAGGGTTCTGACAATTCTGCTAAGGATGACTTTAGTGAAGTGCTCAAAGCCAAGAGAAAGTAAGCGGATTGAGCACTAGCTCTCAGTATCACAGAGCTCTCACCTCTTGGGCAACAACTTCGTTTTGCCGGCTTTCCGTTCACTGGGATCATTACATTCTTAGAGGTAAAATATATGGAGACGCGCTAATATTGATGAGAACTGATGGGAAACACAGGAGACTCTTCAGGCATTCGGATTTTACCCTGTTTGAGCCAGATGTCCAGTTTTCACTGACGAAATCCGAATGATAAGCAGATAGGATGACAAATCCATCCCCTTCATTGATACAATAGTAAAAGGACACGACAAACCAATATGTTCAAGTAGATTCATGACTTGTTTTAATTCCTTTCTAGAGGCTGTAACTGTAGTCAGAGTTATATGAAAATCGAAAAAACTTATCTTGATTAGCTGACGCGAGGTTGGTGAATTAATCGTAGAAGTTCGGCTGACGTTTCGGCGACCCGCCTTCTTCAGAGCCTGGGCGTATGTAGTATTAGACTATTTGAATGATTCGAATGGTCTTATTTATATGCTGCCTAGGTCAAGTTAGAAGATCAAACGAAGAAAAGGCGCGAGATCTCGTGTGATGGTGACGCACTCGTCTTTCCGATTTATTTCGGGATTTTGGGCGTTAATCCAAAATGCCTCAAGAGTCTTGCGCGTGGATGTTTTTGATTCATGCGCTAGGATTGTGACAGTCACATCAAAAGCGTTGTTGTTGTGTTTTTGTGCCCTATGTAAACCTATAGGCTTCGTTTTATCTATTTTAGAATTACTATCTAGATGTTCTTTTATGCGGATGAAAAGTGGTCTTCCCGTTTCGCCTATAATTCTTCCCCGCATGTTTTATATGTTAGTGAATAAATTGTGCCCGATCTCATACAATCCCCCTCTTTTCCGTTAGGGCAAATCATACAGTTTTTGGTGCTGCACAATCGATCATAAAGTCTATTGCGGATCAGCTGATGGCGTAGGTGGGAGGTGGGATTTCAATAACTGCCACGGAACTTTCAAGACCGCATCTTTTTAGGCACCTTTAGGCACGAAAATACTTTACACAACTCAGAGGGTTAGCCATGGGTCAACGTCTAGCACCTAGTCTTGCCATCGCTTTTACCTATAAGATGGAAGCTCCAGTTCTCCTTCACCGCCCATTGCTCTTCTGCCGGTACATAGACGATTGCTTCATTGTCTGTTCCACACAAGAGGAAATGGACAAATGTTTTGAAGTCTTGAACGGACAGTCAGAGCATATAAAATGTACGCGAGAAAGTCCAAACGGGAGCTGGCTTCCATTCTCAAACATCCAAGTAAAGCTTTTGGATAGTGGCTATAGTACAAAATGGTATCGAAAACCAAGTAACAAAAACATTTTAATCAGTCACCTTCCCTCTCATCCTTCACACATGAAAAAATCGCTAATTAAAAACATGTTTCGAACGGCTAAAAATGTGTGCACAGGAGAAGAAAAAAGGAGTGAATCATTAGACTTGGCACGAAAAATTGTCATTTCTAACGGCTACAAAACATTTGCTACTTGGGAATATTCAAAAAGTGGAATTAGGCCCCGAAGGAACAATACTTCGCACCTGACTAAAGTTCCCTTCAAACTGCCATTTATATCAAACGAAAGTAGTAGCGCGGTTAAAAGGTGCCTAAAAAGATGCGGTCTTAAAAGTTCCGTGGTAGTTATTGAAATTCCACCTCTCACCCTACGCCATCAGCTGATCCGCAATAGACTTTATGATCGATTGTGCAACACCAAAAACTGTATGATCTGCCCTAACGGAAAAGAGGGGGATTGCATGAGATCAAGCACAATTTATTTACTAACATATAAAACATGCGGGGAAGAATATATAGGCGAAACGGGTAGACCACTTTTCATCCGCATTAAAGAACATCTTGATAGTAAATCTAAAATAGATAAAACAAAACCTTTAGGTTTACATAGGGCACAAAAACACAATAACAACGATTTTGATGTGACTGTCACAATCCTCGCGCAGGAATTAAAAACATCCACGCGCAAGACTCTTGAGGCATTTTGGACAAGTAGTCTGATACTACATGCGCCCAGGCTCTGAGGAAGGCGGGTCGCCAAAACGTCAGCCGAACTTCTACGATTAATTTACCAACCTCGCGTCAGCTAATCAAGATAAGTTTTCTCGATTTTCATATAACAATTAATTTTGCCGAGGTTTATAGAAAGTCGAACTTTTGAATTGTGTCGTCAGAGTGTCAGAACGCAGTCGTTTTGGTTTAGTGATTGGCACTTAGTGTGCTTCTCGATTGTTCTTCTTTGCCTCTATAGCTTCAGGCATATCTGCTGGTCTTCCTCTATATAAAACTTTCTTATCAATTTCCTACAGCGTTCCAAGACTTGAGTTGGTGAATGCCTGTTGTTTTAGGACGCATGTTGCGTATTAGTTTGAGTATCTTAGTGACAAACGTCACATGATGAGTGAATGATGACTTTTGGGCTTTCGCCCTTCATAGCGCTAGAGCCAAGATGCTAGATAAGTCAGGTGTTTTTAATAGACATTGCTAATAAATTCATCTTTTTAGGGGATGACTTATTCTAATGTTATGGGAGTTTGAATATCCTTAATTGTGCTTAACGGAAGTGAAGGATCCTTTTCGCAAAGCGTGAAGTATCGCACGAAGCAATGCTCTATCCCTATGTAGAATGCGAGAACAGCGACGGCGATTAAATAACAGTTTTACTATGAAAATCAAAACAATTCACTATGATGTGATTTATTTCGGTTTGGTACTCTCCATCAGAAGACACCCACGTCCCAACCGCGCGTGAGGTTGTCGATATTATATGATTCCATGGATGGTTTGAGAGTCACGACATACTCAAACAGTCACTTATCGTGACATTCTGATCCAATCCGTAAGCTCAGTGTGACTTTGATTTTCTGCAAGTGAGCGCACTTTGAAAGTGCAATTGTCGCCGTAGTTTTTATTGATTTAGGCGTCCTAGGACGATTCAAAGCTTTTAACAGCCCTCCTGTGCGTGTTCTTTATAAAGGGTATGCTCATAGGGTAGCTTGATGGTTTAATTGAGAGAAAAGGAGACGCTTTTTTTGGATACTTCTTTAGCCTCTATCTCAGTACTTCCTAGCCATTTGGTTGCAAACTTTTAGCCAAATCGACCCGCATCTATCTTTGTCTTGGAGAAACACATGATCACTTTCGTGCCCTCTTATTTTTCCCTTTGCAAGCTCACTATATATTCACTATCAAATGGGCAAAGATCTTTCTGCAAAGGTTTTGCGTAGCAGTTTGATTTTTTCAGATATCAGTATACCTCAATTTAAGAGAAAATGAACAGCTAGCAATCACTCACCACGTCATGAAAAATTTTGATTACGTATGGTGAGTAGTCAATTAATCAATCGTTCACTGAATTAAAATTCTTAAGCAGTTGACCACGAACCCGTACTTGCTGCGGTTGGATTAACATGTACTTTTTCGCATTTAAGCGGACTGTAATTGGTTCCCACCGTAATCTGGCCTATAATGGCAGATATCGCAGCAGGAAAGAGACCCGCATTACGACCTTGTTCTTCCAGTACATCAATGACCTGAAGTAATCTAATGAGAGCCAAAGCAATCTTTGTTAAATGTGTCAAAAAACACAGAGGCAGTGCTGTAACAGCAGCCTAAGTTTCTTTCCTAACTCTTGCATTGTCTCAGCTCACTTACAAAACAATAAACTCACAGCTTGCATTGTCACACGTTGAACAAATGATTGAACCTCCATTGCGCTTCCTAAAATTCCAGGGGCCTTTACTGCTTCACTTGCTATGGTCCACGCCATATTAACACGCACGGTAAATCCAGTAACGTTGAAAGATATGTTTCCTGGCTATAAAAAGCATCAATATTTTGCTTACATCTAGGGTGTCGACCCAATTTCTTTGGTAGCCGTATGTGGATGTGTCTATGTGCATGTGTATACGTATGTATACGTGTATTCCCATATGTGCATGCACGTATGTGTGTGGTGTGTGGTGTGTGGTGTGTGTGTGCGTACGTATATGTGTGAGGAGAAGTAATCGCCATTTCATAAATGGTATCAGTATCAATGAAACTCACCCATGCGTTTTTTTTTTTGTAAAAATGGGTTATTGCTCTGAGAAGTGCACATTTCTGCCTATTAGTCTTTTTTCTGACTTTTGCAATTTAGTCAGAAAACGCTGGGTTTTTTTTTATTAGGAAATGGATCAGTATAGGGAAAGAGAACACTGAAACTTTTTGTTCGCTTTCGCACTATAGTTCTTGTTTACAATTCGCAGATGTGATATTTCATTTTCTTAGAGTGAGAAAAAAAATCCTTAACCTCTTGACGACCACATATACCGTACTCAGTTCCTAGTATAGTAGGTAGCAGGGCTGCGGCGGGTTCGTATCATCAGACGCCTCTACGGAAATAAAAATTTATTTGTTGATTAGGGATCTGAGAGCCCATTATCAGCATAAGCGATGGAAGATCACAAAAGAGACTTCTATAGAGGGTCTCGTTGAAGAAAACCAACTGCCGAAAATCATTTTACGATTCAGCGAAGGAATCACATCTCTTTTGAAACAACTTACTTTCAGTTGTCACATGACACTTTCTCCTTTCTTTTTGAACTATGTGTTTGTACTCAACTGATATCCTGTGAGATGTCAATTTGATCAAGTTTAGTGTGTTGAAGGACTTCTATATTACATCCTACGATCATGAAGATCTGCTTTCAAAGTCCGTTGCTACAGTTCCACAACGAATTTTTGACATTACAAGGTAGTCTTTGTGCTAAGTAAACTTTCTCGCTATGAAAAATTGGACTATCGTAATATGAAACTCTATAAACGTATTTGTAGTAAAAAGAACATTCGGCTGCTCTTAAAAGCCTTTACTTTTCATCAAGAATGGCGTAAACGCGGTCGCATTTAAGTGGAAAGTGCTCGTATTTCCTTTCCTTTCCAAAAAGGAGCTTTTTCATCAGATCACTAATAATCATTCGGTAGCTTGAGAATTGGAGACTTTAGCAACGAGTTTACCTTCTAAGAGTAAATAGAGAATTGACTTATGCTTTCTGAGTAACCTATTCCAGCTTTACAGCGAATTTTTTTAGATTATATCGTGAATTGGGATCTAGAGAAAGTTTGATTCTGATATCACGGAAGACACTTCTATAAAGAGTTTTGAAGTGAAGGGAACCCATAAGTATCGGATTTGATGTTTCAATAAAAAAAAATCACGTTACTCTGATAGGGAACATATTTCCAGCTGTTATATCACATTCGTATCTTCCTTTTCATCTACGAATCGTAGTTATTCAATAGCTTGAGAAATATCGACTTTTATACTGAGTTTGCTTTATGAGAAGGCTTCCATAGTACCTTCTACAAACTTAAAAGAGGAATCGTTTTGCAATCGGAATTCATTTTTCAACTTCACAGGAGATTGTTTGGTCATCATAGTGAAATTTTGATTTCAGGGAAACTTTGCCGTTATAAGTATTGAATTACTGGACAGTTCTATTATTGCAGAGCACTGAATATTTCTAAGAACTTTTTTTCAGTAGAAAGAGCACCTAGTTATCCAAAAAACTACTTTTCATTACGATCATTGCAGACTGCAGTTACATACTGTGGAATACTTCCTTTCCTTTTCTAGCTAGAAGAGTATTTTCACCTGACGTATTGTTATAAATCAATAGCTTAAGAAATGGAGATTTTGTAATGAGCTTGGTTTAGAAGAAGCCTTCCTACTGAGCTATAATAAGTGGAGAAAGGATTGCGCTTCGCTTATGGACTTGATAACCCATTGTCTAGACTTTACACTGACGTTTTTGGCACTTATACAATTGATTTCTAATTTTTAAGCAAATTTATTCTCATAATTGTGATTTAAGTCAAAATGTCACGTGGTCTGATAATGGACTCTTGTATAGTCCGATACACATACATTAGATTGCCATGGCCCGATACACAAATTTTTTTTCTTATTAGAAAAAGATTAATTATTGGGGAACCGTATGACTTCTGCATGGATAATGCCCGTACGTTCCAATAAACCCACCTTTCACTTCGAAGATATATTCTTGGGAAAACCGTAGTTTTAGCCCTCACTATGCATTTCGATTGCGTATTTACGAGGTTAAGTAAAAACACATTTTTTACAGAAGGCAAATCCTAAAAGGAGCACATATGGAGGGAGTTTGTGTATGCATTCAGAGTAAGCCTCGACAGAATCCGTATCGATCAAATTTAGTAGCACTAGCACAGAAAAATCCAATCACACTGTACCTCATGCTTTTTCACTAGAATACTAGTAACCACTCGATAGCTGACAAAATAGATGTTTCGGTACCAGGCTTGTTTTCTAAAGAGGCTTTTCAGGGAGTAATAATAGCGCGAAAGAATACGCCTCTCCGCCTGGATGATTCTCTCATGGTTTGAACTTCGTCAAGAGTTCTGTTGTAAGTATGTAGCGAAATTCAGATGGTCTGGACACTTTACTGTCATAAAGAATCGGCATGTTACCAAGAAATTACCGTAGGTATTTTCAATATGAGGTACACCAGTGCGTCGCAGGAAGCCGCGTTTGATAGGAAAACTATTAGGTTGGGAAGAAAATTTCCATCGCTTGGATGGGAATGTCGCTTCTTTGTATGAATCGTGTCTAATTTTCAAGTCATTTGAAAGGCCTACTTCTTGCGCATCTATTGCTATATAATTTCTTATATCTGCTGCAGAATGGAATTGTCCAGGGAACAAAAACGTTTGTTGGTGCTTTGTTTCAGAAAGACAACGCAAAACCACACACAGCCAAAAAGACCAAGGCAAAGTTTGAGGAATTGGACAGAGTTGAGATTCTACCGCATTCACCCTATAGTTCGGACGTTGCTTCATCTGATTGCGCCCTTTTCCGATCAATACAACACTTTTAGAGGGCCGCCTACTTGGGTCGATGAAGTTGAAGAAGCATGTCAAGAGTTTTTCGATTCAAAGCCGAAAGAGTGTTACTTCGACGAGATCCGAAATCTGGTGAACTGATGGCAAAAAGTGGTGGATAATGATGGCCTGTATTTTGAAGAATAATTGTTATTGTTTGTTGTCTGAATAGATGCATAAATTTTGAGTGTTTTATCAAACGATGGAAACTTTCTTTCCAACCTGATATAAAAATGATTTACTTGCAACTCTTACTCTCCACTAATATCGCACATCTTGGAGGAGTAAGACCGACTTTTCCTACTTATAATTTTTTTTTGCATCACCACTGATATGTGGCTGTTGATCATTTATACACAATTCGCTTTACGCCCAGAGTTGTTACGTGACGGAAAAATGGTCAACTCTTGGTAACCGTGAACTATAAAACTCGTAGAAATTAACAAGGCTTATGTGTGTATAGGAAGAGCGCATGTGGCGCAGTGGTTAGAGGTGCTTTGAGTCGCACAAGAGGTTAATGGTTCGATCTCGCGCTCATGGCTCACCAAGTCATCCATCCCTCAGGGGTCGGTAAATTGGTACCAGAAAGGTCTCAGACTTGTGTGGGAAGATAAGCAGCACTGACTCGGTTCAGCGGGAGGCCTCCGCGAGTCATTGTAAAGGCCAGATATGCATTCAATCGCCTCAAACGAAGTTAAAAATTGAAGTCGAATGCATGGGCGCATCCCTCAGGGATTGATCAACGCCAAGAGCTTTATCCTTTATCCTTATGTGTAAATAATTCCATTGCTATTCAAGGAAGGAGTAAGGGCTTCGAGCTTTTGTTTGAACGTGTAGGAGGAAGGGCAGAAACAAATCATACGGTGGAGGGAATACTTCCATTGGTGAGAACGATATTCATCGTAAGCAGTTGGGCAATATGGAGGTCTCTGTCTTACTGTTCGACCTCTGACCACCTGAATGTGGTTATGTCAGAGTTCTTGGGAATAATGGGACTTTGATTGGGCGCATGAAGTTTTTTAAAGGCAATCAACAAAAGGAATACGAAGTGGGCGTAAACCGTGCGAATGTCCAAGTCAAAACCACCATAATAGAATGTGACAGTAGTATAGAATAAACGCGGATAACAAAAAGTTAGTACTAATGAAACCATAGAACAAAGCCTTTTTGTAATTCGAAGAATTTCCGACTGTAGGTTTTCACTTATAATCGAGAAATTAGTGAGAGTTATCGATGAAGTGGCAACTCATGTAGTCGGCGGCATCATTTTTGACAATCGGTTGATTGATCGATGTCTTATTTTAAACGACTATCATGACTTTGGAGTATTTCATTTCATAGAGTAGTCTCAAAACTAGAATATTTTTTTTTTCGTAATTTCTGATATCCAGAAGAACAAACTGATAAAGTGATTGACTATTACCATTAGTCTGCGACAATTAATAAGAACCAAAAGTTATCAACAAAAGATAAATATAATTTAAGTATGAATGAACATGAATAAAACAAGTGAAAATGTCGAATAACGATTTGAACCTCATTTTTTGAGTACATAGCTCTTCCCTTAGAAAGCGGGGGTTATAGGGAGGAGGATCGGCAATATTCCTACTACAAATACCTTTAATAACCTCTCTTCTATCATTTCCTATGATTTTCTGGCAAACAATATCCTTTTAGTGACGATAAAAGTGGAAATTTCATTGTAAGACTGCCGCATCGTGATTGTAGCTCGCAGCGCTCGCTGTGCGACCACGTCGCGTGCCGTACCCAGATTTGCACCTGGTTGTCATGGGGTTAACATTCGCTGAAAGTTCAATTTACCCGGAGTGTCGGTTACTGTGAAGTCGTGACAATATCAGATATATTTCGATAAGAAAGTCTTACTACAACTCCAGTCATAATGCATGAAATTTTAATTTACTGACAGTGCGCGCTATTTCAGTAAGACAATAGCAAACCTCATATCGTAAAGACGACAAAGAAAGTTTGATGAATGGGGGAGTCGCGTTCAAGCCGCACTCAGTCTGCAGTCGGCACCGTCCGATTTTGGTCTTTTCCGCTCAATGTAATATTTTCTGCATGGACGTCGATTTGAGTTATTTGAATAAGTTGAAGAGGCATGACAGGAGCTTAACTAATGGCAATTTTGGACAGATCCGGAATCTTACAGATTATTGGCAGAGCATCGTGGACAGTATTGGTTTTTATTTTAGAGAACATTCATTGCTATTTTTGAGTAACTTTGAGTATAGACTTTAACTTTCCAGTAGGTGTTCGGAATTTCTTGCCTCAGCTTAATAGTTATTACCTTGACCGGGTGGCATTGTTCCACATCCATTTAGCGAGGAAAACAAGTAGGCGAGACATATCAGAAAAGCCAGCTCGAGCGAAATATTTAAGCATCTCATTGTTTTAGCTAAAATTTTGCAATGCTGCAAAAAGGTATTGAAGAGATTGGGAGCGACAGATGTGAATTTCTGAAGATAATTTGTATGACTGCCATTTGTTTTTGACGGCAATCTCTAACATCGTTTCTCACGACGCTGAATAAGAATTCGAAGCAACGCCTTCAAATCGTTGAAAAGACAAGCGAAAACGGTACTACTTTCAGAAATCAATTATGCTCTATCAAACATCGTGCTCTTTATTGTGCTGCCAAAACTGCAAAAACAGCTCTCTTTCTGTAAAGTATCAGTGGTCATTGCGATCTCCCACCATTTAAAAAAAGGATGGATTTTAATCAAATCAAGCCCAAACTTTTTTTTAGGTCGAAGACTATACACGAAAGAGTCACGCAATAATCGTACTCACAGTGGCTTGTGAATTCTTTCTAGGTTTGCTCTTTTTGATAGCTAATGTCTAACGTGAGTAGAGGATATATGTATGATCAAGCAGAATTCTTTTTATTTAACCTCTTTTAGCGGTGGTTTGATGTTATAGATACTCACTGTACTCAGTGTTATTGAATGATGGGCGATACTTTAACGTTAGGCGGCACTAAACCCGCATTTCACCATTTCCGAAAGCGAATACTTTAACCCGCTACATTACTGACTCCCTTTTCTTACCACTCTTTCTACGTTACACCGCAATCTGTCAGCAATCAACAGTCAACGATTTGGCCTGATAGTCCATATCGGTACTCACCCCAGTCACGCTGACAGATACTAGATATATGTATGATCTAACAGAATTCTTCCTTGTTTTTGGGTATTTTTCGAAATCATGCTTAAATTTCAGTATGCTTGATAGTTTTTTTTTAAGACATGAATGTGGTTTACGGTTACTCTGAGTGGGGCTATCCCCAAAAGGGATTGCCGCAGACTAAAGGCACCATGCTACTGACGAGGCTGAAAGGCCGAAACACTTGTCAAGAACAGCATAAGTGCCCATAGCATACCACTTGCATGACGCGAATTCAAATATCATAGTTCTTTTTATTAAGTTGAGAATAAAGCTCCCAAAACTCGAGAAAAATTCGTATTTTATGCTTGTTTCACACAGCAGAGGATACTACAAATTCTTGGGAATGTCTCAGGAATATACCTCCCTTCCTCTCATAAGGAAAGTACCTGGAATAAAAATGCTATCTAACACTGATTCGTCAAAAGCGCACATCAAGCTGAAGAGGCATGTCACGAGTTTTTTAATTCAAAGCCTGAGGAATGACCATTTTGAGCAGATCCGGAAGCTTGCAGATCGCTGATAGCAGATCGTGGATAATAATGGTCTTTTTTTCGAAAGTAATTGTTGTTGTTTCAATCGAATTCATGTACAAACTCTAAATTTTCACCTGGTGTTAAGAAACTTCTTCCTCAACCTAATATTTAGTCAGAAAAAGTGAAAAGCAGGTCCGAGTCCTGCCTGACGTCAAAGTTCTGCACATCACTCAACATTAAAGGTTATCTAAACGGAAGATTTCAAATGAGAGGTGAGATTCGCTTGCAGTATGAAAAAAACGAGTTTGTGCAAAGAACTATTCGAGTGTACTGGACTTAGCGAGTCCACATCGATCGCAGCAAGATTTTTTTGGGAGAAGTGTTCTACTCTACCACTCTTTTTTTTTTCTTCGAAATTCTCACACCGGCCGAAAAAACAAGGTTCTGTGGAAGAACATAACCTCCTGAGAAGCAATGGCTAGCACTGAATTGGCTAAAAGATTAGTAAATGTTTGGACGAGTTTTTATATTGCCCAAAAAGGAATAAGACTATTGTGCAATTTGTTTGATAATGCAACTTTTGATACCTATGATAGCACGTAAATGAGAACAGTTAATAAGGTTTATGAATACTAAAAAAAGCGTAGAGACGTCCGATTAGGAATGCTGCACATGAAGTACTAGCGCTACAGTTATTCCAACTTCAGTTTCACGCGGCAATCTCACGTACTCAAAAAAAATGTGTCAATGATGCCGGATAGTCGTTCGTTTCGTCAGAATAAGAGGGCTCATCAAACGTTTTAGCAACCTATGCTTCCGCTTTGATATGAGAACACGCAACATTGCTAAGTTCACAAAAGTACAATTCGAATTTGTAACGGGAAGTGTCTAGAGCCTAGAATTTTACAAACTGCATTTTCTTATCAATTAATTGGAATCACAATCTTGCATTTTAGTATTTAACATTTCGAATTCACAATAATGCATTACATTATCAAAAAAATTGCAATCACAGTATTGTGCTCTAATGTCTAAGGTTTGGAATCAGAACATTGCAGTTTACTCTCCTTGAGTATGAAATCTCAAAGAGAAAGAGTTTTGTCGGCTACACTCCAGCTGTTATTCCGCGAGCCTATCAAATAACTTTTATGATTTTGAAAAGTATAGGATTACAGCAGTTTATTTTCAAGCGTTAATGTTGTTTACGGCTACAGTTTACCACTTGTCATCTTTGGATGACGTTAAATTCTATCTCATTGCATTCTTCTTCCACAAAATTTTGACCTCTTTAGGAGACATAGAAAGTTGCACAACATACGTATGTCATACACATATCTAATTGGAGGTAATGCGGTGAACACTGAAGCGAGTATTCTTATCCTTTTTGGTCTCAAAAGTTTGGTGAAACTTTCGAAAAGCTTTCCTTTTATCGCAATTAAATATTTCGTGGTTAGCATCTGTGAAATCACCCATGAAGAATTAAGTTGCCTGGCAGTCTGCTGTTCTGTAAATCAGAAGCACAAGTGACTTCTAATTCCAACGTTTGCCCTAATCTGATCTCGGCCTGTCGTGTAGTTTCTAAAAGAAGCTTCCATTCAGGGTGAAAGATTTACCGTGCCAAATCTGATTATTCTGCTACACTAGTGAATCGAATGATTTGTCAGCATCATCTAAACATTCTGTTTTATTTTTGCGAAACTAGCATGCGATTCATCATCGACACTTCGCGACGCTTCATTATGAAGATTTTGTTTTCTTTCCATTTACAACAGTACACTTCAATAATTTTCTCCATGTCGAACATTCCGTGCAAAAGAGAAAAGCAATGGTGCAGGCATTCTTTTGATCCGCCTCATTTTCATGGATTTAAGGTAAATTTGAATGTGCTGTAGACTATTAAGTAACTTATACTACTTATGTGTAAAGGAGAAATACTGATTCCAAGAGACTGGGCGATGGCGAGAGTGAGATATATTTAGAATTGACCCATTTTCATGTCTTTTTGCATCTTGACGATATCGTTTCATGTTTCCATTTTTAGCTGACGATATGGCGAAGGACTTTTGAGCTCGGCGTTACAACCGAAATGGTTGTAACATCAAGATCCTGGGGTTTTCGGTATCAAATTCTTCATTAATACGAGACTTGTTAAAGAGCTTGGAAACGAAAAAAAAGCGAAATATAGAGGATGCAAATGAGCATAAGGATCTTTTCCATAACTTTGGTAGGACTAAATGGGAAATCCGGCTCCTATTGATCTCGGCCATTTCCTCAAACTTGTGTCCTGCGCCTGCTATACAAAACTCCAGTTATCACCTAGTGGCTATCGGTGGCAATTGTCAGCGTATATTGGACCGGCAAAGAGTACCTTCACATCTGCTCTTTGCAAAGGTTGTCGTTTGACACGTGAATAACCTGATTGACTGCCCATTACAAGAGACCGAAGACACAATGTTCCAGTTTGCGAACTAATGCCTGTACAAGTGATTTTCAATGCAGTCAACGCAGGAAAAAAAGGTTTGAAATTTTCTAGAAAAATGTTTTCTTTGTAATATCTTCGCTTTTGAACTACTTCAAAATCAATACAGAAGTGTTTGAAATAGTTTCGTATATGTAATAAGCATCCGATGAGAAAAAAAAAATGGGAAAATTGATCACACAGCAAGCCTGCGAGCAATAAAACGATTTGTCATCGTCTCATAGGAACATCCGTTTTTGCACAAGGAAGTTTTCTTCCAACTTCTATGGCGTCTTCGTCGCTGCATTCTTCGTAGCAGTTGTACATGTGTCTTTGTTAATCCATCCAAAATTATGATGTACGTCAACGATAAAAGGTGAAATAGATTCTAAACGATGTGTTGATCAATCGCGAATTCGGGATGCTACTGGAAGTCAACTTAAAGCGGACAGTGACGTTTTAAAACGTTTCATGTTCCTAAATTCGTGTCTCCATATTACACTGCAATTCTAGGTCTGGCGCCTTAGAGACACGTGTAATGGTTGTTCAGGTAGAAATAGATACTAAAAACAAGCCGGAAAAAAAACAGTATTTACACAGTGAGAGGTATATAGGTTACGTAGACAAATTTGGTACTTCACAAGGGGAACATCTAGCTCATAATTCTGATCTTTGAACCAGCAGGCCACTTTCTCTGAGCAGAACTCTCTTCTTCTAAGTTTCGGTCCATTCCTTCCTCCTTCTTACCCTGACAGCCGAGACACGTGTATGGCGCTGTACAAGAGCCCATAAACAGACCACATGACATGTTGGTTCAGATAATAATTATGAGATGTATTGAAATAGCATGGTCTTAAGAAAACACTCGAAACAAACGGCATGGGAACCTTGTTTTCCAGCCACATCATTGCAGAACGGTGCGGTATCTTTTAAGGAACGGCGATATTTCAATAAATGCATCCTTTGCCACAACGATGCCTCAACGAACACCATATCATTCAGCTAAGAGGATGAGAGCTCAGGACATGGGATTGTGATAGTTCAAGTTATCCATATCTGATTATGCAGTGATGGAGCCATGACAGAGCGAAAGACATGTTGGGTCGCAAACAGTTGTCAAACATCCACCCGCGGATATACCGCTTCAATCCATTCGGCGCCACATTGATCTTTCGCCTGTACAGCGACACAGTCGAGTGGCTGGCGAGCGCGCTCGAATGAGATTGTTTTGGTTTTTTCACAAATATTAAATTTTTATCGTCACTGAAGTAACACTGTCGTCCACAACAAAGATATAATATGATTGAAGAAACCTCTCGATCGACTATGTTTGAAACCTGACTCAAAAATTCGTACGTATACCATTACAGATGTCGTACCAGACTTCAGGCTTAAATCATTATTTTAAACTCTGATGACTGAAGATATTTTATTATACCTACTCTGAGTGAAAAAACTCCGTTTGCTCTTGAAACTCACATTATTATAGGGGAAAACCATTTACTTACAAAGAGGTTATATTTCGATCTGTTACTAAACATTCCTATGCTATCTTACTTATATTCAATCATATTTCAATAACATTTATCTGTAAAGTATTATGTTACCGACAATTCATCTCTATACATAGTATGATTCTTGATTTTCTTCTTTGAGCAGAACACGAGGTGTTACATTAAACTTTATTCGATAGCTGACGTTTCGGCAGTTCGCCTTCTTCAGAGCCTGGAAAGGTCAAAATGTTTGCAATACAATCAGTCAAACACCTCCATTACTTCTTTAGAAAAAATCACCAGACCTAGATTTCAATCGCATCAAGCAAAAATCAACACTTAACATACTCACCGCTTTTTATATGTGTTCCACTGGATGATCCAAGTGGAGATCACCGGCAAGAGAGACACATAGGCTCGTAATGCACCCTACCCATCAAAACAACAGTCTTATATACTGGCTCATATCACGAGTGTTTACAAGGCATTCCTCCCTGCGGTTTATGGTTGGATTGGTCGTATTAATCCAAAATGCTTCCAAGATCTTTCGCGCTGATGTTTTTTGCTCCTGCGCAAGGATGGTGACTTCGATTTCAAAATCAACTCCGTCGTGCTTCTGTGCTCTATGCGTCCCTAGCGGGGTGTTTTGTCTATTAAGACGCTTGTCAGCTAGGTGTTCTTCTATGCGTGCATAGAGCGGCCTACCCGTTTCGCCACATATTTATCACTACACGCTTTGCAAGAGATTAGGTAGACTGTACCTACGCTCATGCAATCACCGTCTCTGCCGTTAGGACATATTTTACAATCATTCATCATACAGAGACGGTCATATAAGCGGTTGCGAACTAGTTGGCGTTTTAGAGTATTCGGTGGTATTTCAATAATGGCCACCGATTGCTCTAAGCCCGCTCTTTTCAAACATCGTTTTATAGCTGTACTAACCTCATTTGAATAGAACGGGATGATAAACGGGACTTTCCTTTCAACTAAGTTTTCGTTCGGAGGCGCATTATTTCCTCTAAACCTAAGCCGAGGGGCTACGAATTCGTATCCATTAGAAGTGGCTATTTCCCGCGCCAGTTTCACGGATTCTACTCTCTGCTCCTCCCCGGTACATACATTGGCTGCTGTTCGAAACATGTTTTTTACTAGCGCCTTCTTCGTATGTGAGGGGTGAGAAGAGAGATAGTGAACCAAGATATTCTTACTACTTGGCTTTCGGTACCACTTCGTTATGTAGCCGCTCTCAGTTAAGCTTATTTGCACGTTCAAGAATGGAAGCCAATCGTCTTTTGGTATCTCACGGGTGAATCTTATATACTCTGACTGTTCATTCAGCAATCTAAAACAATTATCCAGCTCCTCTTGAGTGGAACAGATAATCAAACAATCATCTATATACCTACAGTAGAGTAATGGCCGGAGATCCATCACTGGTGCTTCCACTTTAGACATAAAGGCAATGGCCAGGCTAGGTGCCAGTCGCTGTCCCATTGCCAGCCCTCTGGTTTGAGCATAATAATTCCCGGACCATCTGAAGATTGAGCAGTTCAAGCACTCTTTTAGTAGGATCATGAACTGCTCAATCGTCAAGCCATACATGTTTACAGCTCCCTGGTGTTGTATAAGAAGCTCATGTGTGGCTTGCAATGCGGAGTCATTCGACACGTTGGTATATAAAGCAGTAACGTCGAATGACTCCATTACGTACGCGTTGTTCGGGTTCGCGTTACGTAGACGATCCAGGAACATCTGAGTGTTTGTCAGATGGGCTGGAATGTGTCCTAGCAACTGGGATGTTATTAAAGTCAAGAACCATGCTATCCTATCCGTCGGTCCGCCTACACAACTGATGATAGGTCTAACTTTGAATATAGATGGATCGTTAGACATCAGATCATCAGTGGATACTAACTTATGTGTTTTTATAAGCAAGTATAAGACAGGACATGTTGGTGACTGGATTTTTAATTGAGAAATGATAGATGGTCTTAAGCCTGCAGCTTTTGCCGTACGGACCCACTCACTGTTTAATTTGCGGTTTTGCCTTTTGAATTCCTTTACAGAAGATGATCGGTAAAGCGAGGCATCCTCGAGATGCTTGCTCGTTATTGCGATATCTAACTGTCGAGGAATCACAACAAATTCTCCACCCTTATCACTAACTGATAGCCTTATCCTACCTTCGCTTATCAACTCTCGAACCTCTTTCATGCCACGTTTTTGTAGTTCGGTGAGGTTCGATTGATATCTTCTCCTGCTATAGTGAGTGAGGGTTCTAAAAGTTTCGTCCGCAAATTTCCGGAATTTTCTATCTACCTCCTCGTTGGGGTCTTGTTGTCTATAGAACGGCTGAGGAAATGGTGGTATTAGTGCCTCTACTTGCTGTTCATTCCTATTAGTCTCTTCAACTCTGGCCTTTTTACGGAGTTGATCTTGCAAATCATGTAAACCACATGCAACCTTGCGCAAGGACACCTTAGAAATGGGTTGAGATGGTGAAAAGCTTGGACCCAGTTCTAATAGCGAGCGCGCACCGTCAGGGAGAGTTATGCCTCCTAGCACTGTGACCCTTGAATTTCTTGATGCATTACTTGCCCTAATGTGACTCGCTTGATCTTCATTAGCGGTATCCGTATGCCTTCTCAAAGTCATGTTATGCGATCTACTCAAAAGATCATCGAATTTTCTCCGCAAAGTAACTTTAACTATACATAGTTGTAAATAAATAAATAATCAAATGATTACATAATCACCTGCTACATCTCAATTTGAATATTATGACATAAACCTTTGAATGATGATGTCCTCTCTTTCCACGTAATACTCGTCAATCAGCACACCTTAGATTAACGTAGAGAACTGAGTGGTGAGCAAAAACATGGCCTCAGACAGGAATCGGACCCGCGTTTCATCCTATGCGGGGACGCGGGCTCTAACCACCACACTACCGAGGCACATTTGCCCGACCACTCATTCTTCAACATCTCTATGTTAGCTATCAGCCACCAAAATTTAACAGGTTTGGCCGGATATGCGATTTCGCTTTATAAATCCTGTTAAGCCGACAGCTATTGTTATACATAATAGTTCAAAATTATAACTGCTTATTTCGCAGTGTTGTGATGTACCACCTACATGTTACACCTAAGAATGACAAAACAATGAATTGTTTGGCAAAAATGATGCTGCGTACTACGTGCAATGCCTTTTTATCAGCAACTTTCAACATTTCCGATTATTAGTGCACTTTCAAAACGTTGGTAATGATTTAGCTCACAGATGATACGATAACCATCAGCTAATTAGTGAAGCAATAATCCGGTGGTAGCAATGTATTGCCATGATAATGACTATGGCAGGATAACGTATCAATACACTTTAATGTCAACTCAATATTATTGAAAAGAACAACTCTGAAGTACTTCACATGTCGGTAAACCTTTGGTATACCTAGGAAATGCTCTATACGATACTACCTATATTCTAGCTCTACATTGTGTAAGAACATTTCAGAGTTGTTCGCTCGAATTGATGATCTTTTCCAACAATGAATCCAAGTTTGCGGTGTCTGTGATGATCATTGTATTCCTGACAGATATGACATGTTAAATTTTTGATGTAGCAAGCATGCTTCGAAATCACTTAGAAGTAAACCGTGCTTTTTACCCTTTGAGCATATTCTGCCTTCCATGCTTGAGCGCTAAATAACATTCGGCAAGACTCTTGACACGTTATCTCAAGCTCTCGTAGAACATAGACGGCTGGGTTTTTTTTTTCCATTAATGTGCAAGGTTGTACCTGTAACTGTGAAGAAATTCTGGTGAATATGCTTGGTACGAATATAAGAAGGTCCCTCTGGCATTGAACAAGAGAGGGCATCAAGCCTACGCAACATTGGTGTAAACTGCAATTGATAAAAGAAGGAACCTAATAAAGTCACACTTCGTATTTCATGCAGCTTTTGAAAAAACGCAGATTTTGCTGGTGAGCCAATGAGTTATCGAGCTAACATGAAATACGCCCAAGAAATAAACGCGAACACAAAACATTATCACGAGATGAACGTCATTTAACCTTTTAAAGACAGATTGTACCGTCCTCGATCGACGATTATGTATTGTTTTTCTATGCTGAATAGAGCTTTTCTCTTAGACTTCCAATAATTATTCGATTGTCTGAAAAATGGCGATCTCATTTCTGTGCTTCATTTCTAGAAAAGCCTACTTGTCGCGCTGTAGCGGCCAGCACAGTAATACTTTTCAACGTAAGCGTGCAACGTTTGCTAAGCTGGCGTCTCTGCTTGACCTTCTAGCAAACTTTTGTAGTCATTCGATAGCTTGAAAAAAGACGATTCTAAAAGTACAGAGAAAGATTTAAGAGCTGAAGCTCAACCCACCATCGATAAATGCGTTAGATGATCACTCGTCATTATATCACACTCAACAAATTTACATTCACGCAACACATGTAGCTGTCCTGATAGAATTAACGTCTTGAATAGTACAACATCGTTGATGAATGAAGCCTAAATTTTTACTAGTTAATTAAGCAAGTAAGCAAATTTCCAAATGGAAATTGTTCATGAGAAAATTTTGAAGAAAAAGAGTTGAATATTTAGCTCCTTGAGTCCCAAGTGGCACATATAGGTGCGTTCGTTTGTCACATGGCACGCCGCATACGGCGACAATTTTGTATTTCTGCGCTGTAATGACGACAAGGGGATTTGTTTGGTAATTTCTGAGATAGCAGTATCATCATTAAATTGCGGATTACCACACAATAGACTTTTATAAAGTTTTTTTTTTCTTGTAAAATGAACGCCCCACTGTATAAAAATCCCCTGTTTCAGTGAGAAAACATTTGCATAAAATAGCATATTTCCGACTGTTACGTAATATATGTTCTCTAGTCAATGTTCTTATAATTATTCGATAGTTTGGAAAATATCGATTTTGAAAATAAGTGTGGTTTGTGGAACGAACTCTATCATACGTATGACTAACCAAAAAAGGATATCGCTTTGGTTTAGAAGTAAACTGTTTCTAGATCACAGTGGATTTTTAGGGAAAGTATAAACAGTAAGAAAATGGTTTTAAGGAAACTCATTTCTATGGAAATTTTTTTTTTACTAAAACAAACTCCACAATGAACTTCTAGTGAAAAAACGCCCAGTTACCTCAAAAAAAAAAACCTTAGAATGGCTATGTAGCTGAGTAAACAACGAATTCCAAATTTTTTTCCATATTTCTTCAGATGATGTATGTGTAAATTAATTCGAAATCAATTTTGATCTAACAGCCGAAATCTATAGACTGAAAGGTGATGATGGACCAGTGTCATTGTACACTATGCCATCACCACATACGCCTCCCT
Organism: Parelaphostrongylus tenuis; assembly: GCA_019055375.1. Classification (NCBI taxonomy): domain Eukaryota; kingdom Metazoa; phylum Nematoda; class Chromadorea; order Rhabditida; family Metastrongylidae; genus Parelaphostrongylus; species Parelaphostrongylus tenuis. The sequence goes on along the minus strand of JAHQIW010000751.1, from coordinate 41,303 downwards.
CCTTACTACAGTGCAGGGCTTAATGTGGGGCGGGGGTCACAGACGACGTGGCGAAACCTCCGAAACACCGGTGTATGGCGCTGGCGTGCAAACCTCGTTTAGGCTAAGAACATTCTCTTTTTTTGGAGTTATTTTTAATGTTTATTACGAGGTTTTCATAAGCAGTCGATCATATGGATTGTTTTATTGTAATTCTTGCTTATTCTTTCTTACTAGTTTTTCCACTTTTCCTTTTTTTCAGCTAAAGCAAAAGTAGCACTTCACGTTCGCAGTTCAAAAGCTTACTAAGACTGTATTTCTCAATAATTCTATTCCATTCACTCACTTTTTTCCAATCACTCAACGAGGCAATTGTAAAACGTTTTGGTAAGTTTTACATTAAGGATATTGTGTTTAATGTAGATAATGGAGCAATATCGACATGAACTTTGGATTAAAGATTTCATATGACAGGTTTTTCAAATAAATCATGGAGAGTTGTGGAAATCTTTGCAAACAGTCCTCAAACAGAGCGTACGCACGTGCATCGTTTTCGTTACACGCTGTAGAGAAAGGGTTTATAAATGTTAAGCAGAGTTTATACTAACGAAAATTTTAACAGATTCAAACGACCGTGAAAGCAGCTGAAATTCATGGAGCTCATCTACGTGTATGGCTTTAGATCTGGTCACTGACGAGCTGAATGTGATGTGCGTGGATGCCTATCCATATAAGAATGTGCAGATTCTGACATATCTTCACCAGCGTCTTCCACATCTAGCGGCCTTGAAAATGCGACACACTCAAGTAAATTTCATTCTTTTGGGCTTCAATTACCGTCATTTCCAGATTTTTCAAAGCTTACGGCACTCATCCTTGACAACTATTCTATCGGTAAGCATCCATATGCTTCTCGGAGTCATCGACTGAAATCGCCACATTTTATCTTCAGACGGTGATTTTCAACTTCCAAAGACCATGCGGTCATTAGACTATTCGAAACGTGAGCAGAGCCACGGCACATCTGATTAGCCTCGAGTATTTCAAATTATCTCATGCTATTATGTCGAATCCCATCGATTTTATAGCATTTGTCCACACTGTGAGTAGCAAGCGACGGCCGAAGCTGTAAATTATTGTAAGATTCTCTTTGATACTAATTATTTATTAACCCGTTCTTTTACATTTATCTTCGGCCTAATTGTTCATTACCGTAATAATTTCGAATAGAAACTTTTTAGATGATTCACATATTCTGAATGTTTGATATTTTTCCTTACATCTTGGCAACTTTTTGTTAGAAAAGATTTGAAACACTTCTATCAGAGGTTGCATTCGAACGCTGAAAAAGATTTCTCCTTTGACTAAACTGAATGTTATAGCGAGTCTTCAGATACTGCGAATGTGCAAGATTTGCCCCTCAAATAACCAAAATGACGAGATCGAAATGAATTTCAAGTTGCTAAAATTCGATCTTTGTTACGGGAACACTCTGTCGTCCATTGAGGGTTATCTTGGCTATAATAAGTAAGAAATCATTCTCTGTTCTTCTGATCTATTCTGACGTCGTTATTATATTTGAATTTTTAATGAATAAATAATTTCTGAAAGACTTTTCTAGCAATTCCCTTCTACTTTGCGATTTTTTCCAGGGTATTTAACGTTCTCTCTCTTCACGTGTTGTCCAACCAAAGCTATTGGAAAGTGTGTGATATATTTATTGTGAGCTTCAGCGTCGACGTATTGCTCTATACCTTTCGATTCTGCAAAACTACCCGAAATCATAAACAGAACAGTTCGTTTTGATATCATCGGCTTCAGTCAATTTTCAGTCACGTTCCTTCCCACCTCTTTTGAGAAACCTATCATTTTAGGTTCCATTTCTAAAATATGACACCACCACCGTCATGGTTTAACGTGGTTACCTAGTTTGAAGTTTGTTACCCGTTCTCGCTATTAGACAGCCATGCATACAGTTCAACTACATTTAAACCCTTTGACTCTCACGTTGGATCTCTACGCGGCAGGCAGCGGAATAGTGCGGCGAGTGCAGCGCGGTAGCAATGTGGTAGTTTTCTAATGAATTTATATGTTATGACTACTTGAGAGGGTCTGATCGCTTGCAAATGGTTGGATATGATTAAAAACACTTTAATGAGGCTATTTTTGCTTGGAACATGTCAAGGCAATCACGAAACAATGAATTGGTAATCAAATGATGCTGCACCATGCCGTAATGCACAAAATGTAATGCCGTTTCAACGATAAGGCTCCTCATAATCTCGAGATTGAAGTACTTTGGAAGTTAGAACCTCTTTGGAGTTATTTTAAAAAATGTTTTTAGGCACTACTTTCTGTATCTAGGAATATTCCTTAGATTAGAAATAGAGATCTTTTCTAAGGAAGCATTCTAATAGGTGAATTCAAACCTTATCAAAGCTTGCTCCGGCCACATAATAATAAGGTTGTTCGGTAAATTTGTTTCTAGAATCGCTCATTGTGTTTTCGAATTAATTTACACAACATCATCGGAAGAAATATGAAAAAAAAATTTGGAATTCGTTGTTTACTCAGCTACATAGCCATTCTAAGGTTTTTTTTTTTGAGGTAACTGGGCGTTTTTTCACTAGAAGTTCATTGTGGAGTTTGTTTTAGTAAAAAAAAATTTCCATAGAAATGAGTTTCCTTAAAACCATTTTCTTACTGTTTATACTTTCCCTAAAAATCCACTGTGATCTAGAAACAGTTTACTTCTAAACCAAAGCGATATCCTTTTTTGGTTAGTCATACGTATGATAGAGTTCGTTCCACAAACCACACTTATTATCAAAATCGATATTTTCCAAACTATCGAATAATTATAAGAACATTGACTAGAGAACATATATTACGTAACAGTCGGAAATATGCTATTTTATGCAAATGTTTTCTCACTGAAACAGGGGATTTTTATACAGTGGGGCGTTCATTTTACAAGAAAAAAAAAAACTTTATAAAAGTCTATTGTGTGGTAATCCGCAATTTAATGATGATACTGCTATCTCAGAAATTACCAAACAAATCCCCTTGTCGTCATTACAGCGCAGAAATACAAAATTGTCGCCGTATGCGGCGTGCCATGTGACAAACGAACGCACCTATATGTGCCACTTGGGACTCAAGGAGCTAAATATTCAACTCTTTTTCTTCAAAATTTTCTCATGAACAATTTCCATTTGGAAATTTGCTTACTTGCTTAATTAACTAGTAAAAATTTAGGCTTCATTCATCAACGATGTTGTACTATTCAAGACGTTAATTCTATCAGGACAGCTACATGTGTTGCGTGAATGTAAATTTGTTGAGTGTGATATAATGACGAGTGATCATCTAACGCATTTATCGATGGTGGGTTGAGCTTCAGCTCTTAAATCTTTCTCTGTACTTTTAGAATCGTCTTTTTTCAAGCTATCGAATGACTACAAAAGTTTGCTAGAAGGTCAAGCAGAGACGCCAGCTTAGCAAACGTTGCACGCTTACGTTGAAAAGTATTACTGTGCTGGCCGCTACAGCGCGACAAGTAGGCTTTTCTAGAAATGAAGCACAGAAATGAGATCGCCATTTTTCAGACAATCGAATAATTATTGGAAGTCTAAGAGAAAAGCTCTATTCAGCATAGAAAAACAATACATAATCGTCGATCGAGGACGGTACAATCTGTCTTTAAAAGGTTAAATGACGTTCATCTCGTGATAATGTTTTGTGTTCGCGTTTATTTCTTGGGCGTATTTCATGTTAGCTCGATAACTCATTGGCTCACCAGCAAAATCTGCGTTTTTTCAAAAGCTGCATGAAATACGAAGTGTGACTTTATTAGGTTCCTTCTTTTATCAATTGCAGTTTACACCAATGTTGCGTAGGCTTGATGCCCTCTCTTGTTCAATGCCAGAGGGACCTTCTTATATTCGTACCAAGCATATTCACCAGAATTTCTTCACAGTTACAGGTACAACCTTGCACATTAATGGAAAAAAAAAACCCAGCCGTCTATGTTCTACGAGAGCTTGAGATAACGTGTCAAGAGTCTTGCCGAATGTTATTTAGCGCTCAAGCATGGAAGGCAGAATATGCTCAAAGGGTAAAAAGCACGGTTTACTTCTAAGTGATTTCGAAGCATGCTTGCTACATCAAAAATTTAACATGTTATATCTGTCAGGAATACAATGATCATCACAGACACCGCAAACTTGGATTCATTGTTGGAAAAGATCATCAATTCGAGCGAACAACTCTGAAATGTTCTTACACAATGTAGAGCTAGAATATAGGTAGTATCGTATAGAGCATTTCCTAGGTATACCAAAGGTTTACCGACATGTGAAGTACTTCAGAGTTGTTCTTTTCAATAATATTGAGTTGACATTAAAGTGTATTGATACGTTATCCTGCCATAGTCATTATCATGGCAATACATTGCTACCACCGGATTATTGCTTCACTAATTAGCTGATGGTTATCGTATCATCTGTGAGCTAAATCATTACCAACGTTTTGAAAGTGCACTAATAATCGGAAATGTTGAAAGTTGCTGATAAAAAGGCATTGCACGTAGTACGCAGCATCATTTTTGCCAAACAATTCATTGTTTTGTCATTCTTAGGTGTAACATGTAGGTGGTACATCACAACACTGCGAAATAAGCAGTTATAATTTTGAACTATTATGTATAACAATAGCTGTCGGCTTAACAGGATTTATAAAGCGAAATCGCATATCCGGCCAAACCTGTTAAATTTTGGTGGCTGATAGCTAACATAGAGATGTTGAAGAATGAGTGGTCGGGCAAATGTGCCTCGGTAGTGTGGTGGTTAGAGCCCGCGTCCCCGCATAGGATGAAAACGCGGGTCCGATTCCTGTCTGAGGCCATGTTTTTGCTCACCACTCAGTTCTCTACGTTAATCTAAGGTGTGCTGATTGACGAGTATTACGTGGAAAGAGAGGACATCATCATTCAAAGGTTTATGTCATAATATTCAAATTGAGATGTAGCAGGTGATTATGTAATCATTTGATTATTTATTTATTTACAACTATGTATAGAGATGAATTGTCGGTAACATAATACTTTACAGATAAATGTTATTGAAATATGATTGAATATAAGTAAGATAGCATAGGAATGTTTAGTAACAGATCGAAATATAACCTCTTTGTAAGTAAATGGTTTTCCCCTATAATAATGTGAGTTTCAAGAGCAAACGGAGTTTTTTCACTCAGAGTAGGTATAATAAAATATCTTCAGTCATCAGAGTTTAAAATAATGATTTAAGCCTGAAGTCTGGTACGACATCTGTAATGGTATACGTACGAATTTTTGAGTCAGGTTTCAAACATAGTCGATCGAGAGGTTTCTTCAATCATATTATATCTTTGTTGTGGACGACAGTGTTACTTCAGTGACGATAAAAATTTAATATTTGTGAAAAAACCAAAACAATCTCATTCGAGCGCGCTCGCCAGCCACTCGACTGTGTCGCTGTACAGGCGAAAGATCAATGTGGCGCCGAATGGATTGAAGCGGTATATCCGCGGGTGGATGTTTGACAACTGTTTGCGACCCAACATGTCTTTCGCTCTGTCATGGCTCCATCACTGCATAATCAGATATGGATAACTTGAACTATCACAATCCCATGTCCTGAGCTCTCATCCTCTTAGCTGAATGATATGGTGTTCGTTGAGGCATCGTTGTGGCAAAGGATGCATTTATTGAAATATCGCCGTTCCTTAAAAGATACCGCACCGTTCTGCAATGATGTGGCTAGAAAACAAGGTTCCCATGCCGTTTGTTTCGAGTGTTTTCTTAAGACCATGCTATTTCAATACATCTCATAATTATTATCTGAACCAACATGTCATGTGGTCTGTTTATGGGCTCTTGTACAGCGCCATACACGTGTCTCGGCTGTCAGGGTAAGAAGGAGGAAGGAATGGACCGAAACTTAGAAGAAGAGAGTTCTGCTCAGAGAAAGTGGCCTGCTGGTTCAAAGATCAGAATTATGAGCTAGATGTTCCCCTTGTGAAGTACCAAATTTGTCTACGTAACCTATATACCTCTCACTGTGTAAATACTGTTTTTTTTTCCGGCTTGTTTTTAGTATCTATTTCTACCTGAACAACCATTACACGTGTCTCTAAGGCGCCAGACCTAGAATTGCAGTGTAATATGGAGACACGAATTTAGGAACATGAAACGTTTTTAAAACGTCACTGTCCGCTTTAAGTTGACTTCCAGTAGCATCCCGAATTCGCGATTGATCAACACATCGTTTAGAATCTATTTCACCTTTTATCGTTGACGTACATCATAATTTTGGATGGATTAACAAAGACACATGTACAACTGCTACGAAGAATGCAGCGACGAAGACGCCATAGAAGTTGGAAGAAAACTTCCTTGTGCAAAAACGGATGTTCCTATGAGACGATGACAAATCGTTTTATTGCTCGCAGGCTTGCTGTGTGATCAATTTTCCCATTTTTTTTTTCTCATCGGATGCTTATTACATATACGAAACTATTTCAAACACTTCTGTATTGATTTTGAAGTAGTTCAAAAGCGAAGATATTACAAAGAAAACATTTTTCTAGAAAATTTCAAACCTTTTTTTCCTGCGTTGACTGCATTGAAAATCACTTGTACAGGCATTAGTTCGCAAACTGGAACATTGCGTCTTCGGTCTCTTGTAATGGGCAGTCAATCAGGTTATTCACGTGTCAAACGACAACCTTTGCAAAGAGCAGATGTGAAGGTACTCTTTGCCGGTCCAATATACGCTGACAATTGCCACCGATAGCCACTAGGTGATAACTGGAGTTTTGTATAGCAGGCGCAGGACACAAGTTTGAGGAAATGGCCGAGATCAATAGGAGCCGGATTTCCCATTTAGTCCTACCAAAGTTATGGAAAAGATCCTTATGCTCATTTGCATCCTCTATATTTCGCTTTTTTTCGTTTCCAAGCTCTTTAACAAGTCTCGTATTAATGAAGAATTTGATACCGAAAACCCCAGGATCTTGATGTTACAACCATTTCGGTTGTAACGCCGAGCTCAAAAGTCCTTCGCCATATCGTCAGCTAAAAATGGAAACATGAAACGATATCGTCAAGATGCAAAAAGACATGAAAATGGGTCAATTCTAAATATATCTCACTCTCGCCATCGCCCAGTCTCTTGGAATCAGTATTTCTCCTTTACACATATGACATACGTATGTTGTGCAACTTTCTATGTCTCCTAAAGAGGTCAAAATTTTGTGGAAGAAGAATGCAATGAGATAGAATTTAACGTCATCCAAAGATGACAAGTGGTAAACTGTAGCCGTAAACAACATTAACGCTTGAAAATAAACTGCTGTAATCCTATACTTTTCAAAATCATAAAAGTTATTTGATAGGCTCGCGGAATAACAGCTGGAGTGTAGCCGACAAAACTCTTTCTCTTTGAGATTTCATACTCAAGGAGAGTAAACTGCAATGTTCTGATTCCAAACCTTAGACATTAGAGCACAATACTGTGATTGCAATTTTTTTGATAATGTAATGCATTATTGTGAATTCGAAATGTTAAATACTAAAATGCAAGATTGTGATTCCAATTAATTGATAAGAAAATGCAGTTTGTAAAATTCTAGGCTCTAGACACTTCCCGTTACAAATTCGAATTGTACTTTTGTGAACTTAGCAATGTTGCGTGTTCTCATATCAAAGCGGAAGCATAGGTTGCTAAAACGTTTGATGAGCCCTCTTATTCTGACGAAACGAACGACTATCCGGCATCATTGACACATTTTTTTTGAGTACGTGAGATTGCCGCGTGAAACTGAAGTTGGAATAACTGTAGCGCTAGTACTTCATGTGCAGCATTCCTAATCGGACGTCTCTACGCTTTTTTTAGTATTCATAAACCTTATTAACTGTTCTCATTTACGTGCTATCATAGGTATCAAAAGTTGCATTATCAAACAAATTGCACAATAGTCTTATTCCTTTTTGGGCAATATAAAAACTCGTCCAAACATTTACTAATCTTTCAGCCAATTCAGTGCTAGTAGCGCTTCAAATCTCGAATTACAAAAAAAAAGATGTACTATGTAAGAGAAGATTTCAATTGTCAGGAATGTAAATCATTTCGAAAACTGCGCTTCCAATAACTACGGAACGTATACGATTAGAAATGGACTACTCGAGATTACTCAAGTATTGGAGTTTCAACAGGAAGGCCTGAAAGTGACCCTCTCAAATTTTCGAATAATTTAGTAACCGTATCGCCTGCGGAGTTGAAAGTCACCGTCTGGAGGCGTTCTCAAATGTGATGAGTAAATCAGTCATTCAAGAAGACAGAAGGAAGAGCTATCTATAGAGTAGTTGTCTAGAATAGGTACAGTGAGCTTTAAGTTTTGACAACGCTTTGAAACATTGCACGGCACGCAGTCGTATGGTGAGCTACAATGACAGCGAGGTAGTTTGTGATGAAATTTGGGAGTAGTCGTAATTGATTAATTGAATCAGCCTAAAAATTTAAAACAGCATGACAGACTAAACCTTAATAAGACTACTGGTTCTAGAGGCAGAGGTAATGCTTCTCAAAAAGCAGAACAGTAATGATGAATTTATCAATTCCTTTTCGAAGTGTTAGTGCGTTATCTCATGAGTACTTGTTATAAAATGTATGTTGCCAAAAATATAAATTTTCTGTGAGGTATGGTGGAACTGCTAATAGTAAGTTTTATGATAATTGTCAAATATCTAAAACAAGAATAGGAATAATGGAATAAGTTAATCAATTGAATACCAGATTTACATGGAAACGCGCGCCAATACACATCTCGCCGAGAAAGACGAGAAAGAGTGAGAAGGAGAAATGAGCTACAAACGACTCATGTTGTTGTCAAGGGGTTAAAAAAGCTTAAAATGATGGCAACTGAAGATGGCAAAAATGGAACTCATCTGAGTATGGGCGCATCTTCAACCCTGGAAAGTTTGTGAATTTTGGAAGGGATACGGGAAAATATTCCCATAATCACATAAACAGACGTCTACATATTTCACGTCTAATGAGTCGGCGATTAGATTTAAAGTAACACACTTGAATAAACTCTTGAAATTCTGCTATCTTACTTTCGCGGATATATATTTCACTTAACTTTCACTAATAGTTCTGCTATCGACTGCTTTTTTACTGACTCGCTCAAAATGATTTAATCTGATAAGGATATGACTTATTTTGAGCCATGGGTCTAGTGCTATATAGGCGCCTATTTCGTCCTATTGGGACTCATCAGTAGCACCCTCCCTCGGTTCCGTCGATCCCTTGAGGTTAAATAATCCTCTAAAGGAATCGGCGCCGAGTAAAAACTAATCACCCAAAGTCGGATGATGGTCCTACCTGACTTTGTGGTGACCGGCAGTCGAGCTTACGGCTTTTAAAATGAACTATACTTCTGCTATCGACTGCTTTTTTACAGACCCGCTCAAAATGATTTAATCTGATAAGGATATGACTTATTTTGAGCCATAGGTCTAGTGCTATATAGGCGCCTATTTCGTCCTATTGGGACTCATCAGTAGCACCCTCCCTCGGTTCCGTCGATCCCTTGAGGTTAAATAATCCTCTAAAGGAATCGGCGCCGAGTAAAAACTAATCACACAAAGTCGGATGATGGTCCTACCTGACTTTGTGGTGACTTTGTGTCTATATAGCACTAGACCTATGGCTCAAAATAAGTCATATCCTTTTCACTAATAGGTTAAAAGAAAAGCAATTGCACTAATGTTAGCAAAATGTTAATGTGAATCATGTATTTCTACACAGAAGCTACTAGTTGAGATATTTCAACCATATTTCAACGAATATAAGATGCGCCTCTTATGATTCATTTAATATTATAAGCTCAAAGATACACTGTGCTTCCAACTTTGAACATAACACACTAAACTCCATCAACCGCAACAAAAACCACTAGATATCAGAGAGTGCTGAGTGGTACGTAGCACCTTTTAATCCTAAGAGAGAGTTGATTCCGCGTTTGACCGATATCACGGGAGTTCTGACACCCTATAAGAGCGGTAAAATGAAAAAAATTTGTACACAATACATATTTATCAGCTGCAGCTCAGTGCCTTGGTGATCAAAAATGTCTACCCAACTACTTAACGGTTAATTGTTGACAGCTTCAGCGCTTCATATCAAAAAAAATTATTGCAGGGTGGCGGCCTTAGTGGTGTAGTGGTAGCACACGCCACCGTTATGGGTGCAAAGAGGGTTTAACTACTGCTTGGGGTTGAAGATAGGTTTATCACTCAGCGTGCTTGGATCTATAGTTACACATTATAACACCGCTATAACAGCTACAAATAATAAAATAAAAGTTGCCTTAAAAATCAATAGGCTTTGAAAATCGTTCTCAACGGCAGGAGTGTTTGGCGCAGTGGCTAGAGGTGCTCTGTGACACACATGATCGATGGTTAATGATTCGGTCAGTTTAAGACTCACCAAGCCTTCTGCCCCTTCGAGATCGGTAAACTAATATCAATTTTATGGGAGGATAGCAGCACCTCAATACATTTGTCGGCCACTGCGAGTCATTGCAAAGGCCAGGTGTACAGGCCAATCGTCTCAAGCGACAACGAAAACTGAATACGAATATGGCTCATCTTTGAGAATATGATCAACGGCGAAAGCTTTGTTCTTTATCCTTCCAGCGACAGAAATTTTCGTATTTTAACTAGATGAAAGTTTGATTTCCTCATACACACAAAATCTTCCCAGGCGCCTTGTTCCAGACTAAGCCCATGCTTCAAAAAGCAAAGCTGCTAACCATAGTAAAAACAACCCTCAATTACCGTTTGAATCATATATGTTTCACGCTGGTCACGGCAGCTTCAGGCAAATGACAAGCCCTCTTGATGCACCTTTAACTTTGTACTTGGTTTTTCGATATTGTATGCTACGAATTGCAATTTCCCACATCTTTCATGCGCTTCATATTGTATACTTTTTGAGTCAAAAAGATTAGGGCACTTTAATATTGTGTAGGCAACCATGCGCATTGAGAGGGCACAGAGACATAAAGCTGATTAAGCAGAAGAAATTTATGAAAGTTACGAAGGGCAGCTTCCCCATATTTGCAATTTTTGGTTGCTCAAAGAAGATTCCTGATCCTTTTGTCGTCCTTCTTGAAACAATATATTTTTATTGGCACAACTATGAGCCAAATTTCTTTGGTTTTTCCTAACTTATTAATCCTCATAACTTACGGAATACACAAGATGCTGGTATACTAGGGTGTAGAAAAGCTTGCGGTTGAAAATCTTTGAAACTCTACGCTTTAATTTTGTCAAAATCCGTTTCTAATTCTACTGCTCGAATACAATTTCATCGTGAAATTATTCCTGCAGTCACATGCAAGCTTACCGGTTTAATAAGTTTCTTATCTTGCATGTGAAACGGCGCAGGAATCTGCCATCACATAAACTATCCCATTGATAGATATATCCAATAATGTAGAGTGCTGTGCAAAAGCGTTTGCGTGAGCCGGAATTCGAACCCAAATCTCACTCTTTCCGGGAGCGTATGCTAACCGTTACACTAAATCATCCATCTAAACATCTAACACCGCAAGTAGCGGTCAAATAAAAATGACTTCTGATTGATTATTAATACCCAATATCTGTCAACGTAAGGGTTCAATGTCGATAGTGACGGCCCCGCCAGACCGTGAACGGTTGGCTGATGACAGATAACGCGTTGTAGCGTAGAAGGAGTGGAGTGCAAAACGAGCGTCGACAGTGTAACGGTGAACATACGCTCCCGGAAAGAGTGAGATCTAGGTTCAAATCCCGGCTGACGCAAGCGCATTTGCACAGCACTCTACGTTATTGGGTATATCTAAACATTATAACACCGCAAGTAGCTGTCAAATAAGAATAACTTCTGATTGATCATCAGGCTGATATGTAGCAAAACATCGCTTTTTTGAAACAGAGGTCTCAGCTAAGAACTCCTGACACACAGTTCAAACAATAATAACCAATCAAGACACTCTAATCAAAAAGCCTATGAATTTCTTAAGGTTTTAGCACTGTCTATTCACTATCATAGGTAAATGGAACGAATATCAGGTGCTCAAATTTATGACTTTGCATAAACATGATTAGAATTATCCAGTGACAATATGGGAAAGAAAACTACTTGTGTTTGAGATGGAAATCTGCGAAATATATTTCTTAATACATTCTTTACTTTGGTGTAACATATTTGACGTGTTCCGTTTCTCAACTTCCAATAGTGACAGAAACTCCGATGAAGTTCGGTCCAAATGGCTCAGCTGCTAAGAAACGAGCCGCTCTGTTCATCACGTTCTGCCACATTTGGATTGCCCAATTTGCCATGATCATATTGGTGGTCTGTAAAGAAACTGTCCGTTTACAAGACTATAGCTTCTGGATAAAATGAGAAGCAATCATACCGAGACTGTTCCAGATATAGTTCGATGAGTTTCTGGTACGGGCATGACACCCATAAGCTGCATGTAGTTAGATTCTTGCCCCATTCTAACGCATATGCTGTTAACTGTACTTCCACTAATACAGCAGGCTCCATTCTTACCTAGAACGAGACTTTTAGGTGATGTCTTCTTTATCAAAGTACTGAGGAGATGACAAATCATCTACTGGATTTAGTGAATGCACGCCTTTTTTCAATAACATATTATGTTTCAAATCCCTTACCTAAGAATGCAAGTAAATCGTTCAAAAAAACTGTACAGAAATGAAGTCAAACGAAATAAAGTGAAATCAAGTGTAAAAGCGCCAAGAAACTCGTCAATATTTACACTGATGGTATTCTTGAACTCCTATTGAATTTATTTCTTTTTCATTTATTTGTGATAAAATGTCTTTACTACTCTAAACGTTGCACACAATCCTTTTGTTTCATTCTGTTTTACCAAACCTACTATAAGCAGAGCTTTTTACGTAGCCGACTGAGCGCAGAAATAAAAAGTATCGAAAGCATCAGCTCGATGGTCCCCCTTTTGAGCGTTCAACTCCCGAAGAAATCAGTCGATGACTGCTCTTATCCATCGATTGTTATGAAAACGTATTACTTGTCCGACCTACCTAATTTTCGACATCTGGTGTGTGAAACGACATCTCCGATTTTTGATTTGGCGTCTAAAACTTTGGATTCTTTCTTTCGTTTGATAGACGCGAATATTCCTGGCTTTAATCTTTTGACACCACTTACGATAACGCTAACTGGTCTTTGCTCACCTTATGTATTAGTTAGGTTTCCGATGTACACGTTGAGGAAAAAATGATCAGTGTCGAAAAGTGGGCATGGAACTGGACGAATTTTCTTCCCTGACAATATCTTTAGTGTCCTTAAACGTTTTCCACCATACTCGTTTCCTTCTATTCAACTCTGGAGTTATGTTCTTCACCAATTGACAGCCGAACTTAGATGAACGCAACTAAGGCGTTCTGAGATATTTATTCCCCTGCATGTGAATGGAGCGTTAAAAATCGGTCCCATTCCTTGTAATATAATTTTTGTAAGACCACTCGGTGACCAATCTTTCCACAAACCTCAAAATCGGTTAACACCCATTCTGCTTGACTGAAGTTCTGTATCATGAAAATTGTAATAAAAAGAGCGAAAACTAAGCATCTGTCCGGGTGCATTCACTTGGTTTCGCGTTCTGGAATCTCCCACTTTTCGTTAGTGGTAATATCGTTGTAGATTGCTCGTTCTTTTGGTTCTGAGTTTTCTACATCTCACAAAAAGTTTTCAGTACGTATATGTTGTTAGACGACGACAAATTTATTAACCGATCGCATTCATAGACAGAAACTTTCTATCGGAGTGTATCGAAATCTTGAATCTTTCTCGGTCGGTTTCTCAAAACACCCTTTGATAACGCTGTAAATTCAAAATAGAATGATGTTACCCACGACTACGTGTTTTTTTTTTTTGACTTGCTGTTCCGCTAGATAGAACTTCTTCCTTAGAGTGCAAGAACTCATTTTACACTACAAGCTTCAATGATTTTAAAAATTTGTTTGCCTTTTAAAAGGCTCTTTTGATAATCGATCTCCTTTGGTCAGCTTTTTCTAGACTATTAATAGTCATCTGATAGTGGCGAGGCGGGGCGATTGATATATTGATATTCAACAGGACATTTTCCTTCGCTTTGAGAGGAACTTTTGTTAAAGCAATCTGCTAAGATACTACGAAAGTTCTTTTACACATCTATATGCTTTTCGGCTTTCAGCGAATTAGAACGCGTTGTAAAAATGAAGGCGAAAGGCGAGCGTGAAGCAAAATTTCATTCTAGATACTGTAACCACATAAAGGGGTGTTTCGAAAAATCAGCTTCAAAAAGTTGCAGCCAGCAATTTAAGCTTTCGGAAGATTACTACTGCTCCTATGAAAAATTCCTGTCCAGCGAATGAGATCGGCATGAAAATTTGCCGTCGTCTAACCGAATATGCAACAATGCCTTTAAATCGATTAAGATTGCACAAAAGGTGCCATACCAGACCTCGAAAACTTGAAACGTTCTGATTTTGTCAAACCCTATCCTTCCTGCATTATCAGGCTCTCTAGATAGGATTTGCGTGGAAGTGCACGTGCATTACACGTGAACATTTTTAGGGTACTATGCTGAGATTTAGGCAGCTCAAAAATTTCTCCGGAAATCACATACCTTTCATACTCCCCTCCTCTGACGTTTCGTACTTAGAGCTTTGTGTATTCTGGAAAATGGAGCGAACTCTACTGATATTAGCTTTTTAATACCTACTTGTAATTTGCTAAGAATTAAGGGTATTAAATGAGTGCTCACTCCTTTTATGGGCCGGTTCCTTTGAGTAACAGGAGAAAATTTAGTTATCGGAGGCGACTCCTAACCTAACATTGCTTATACCTAGTCACTCGATTCCACACTCTTAGCTAGTTTGATTCGTGAGGAAAACTAGTGTAATACTGAGGCTTCGAAAACACACAGTCTATTTTTTTGACCAGCCTCCTTCTTGGGGAAGTAATTGACCGCTTTAAAGCTATCGTTCAACTGCACTGTCCACAGCCCTGAGGAGCTCTTTGTGCTCTCGCGACTAACGGACAAAGATTTTTCAGTGGCGAAAACCCGTTGCAGTTCTATTTTTTATTTCCTGCCATTATACACCCCATTCTATTTTTTATTCACTGCCAGTATACACGAGCTCAAAGGATAGAGACAGATAACATTCTCTTTTCTAGCTTTGAAAATGTCTGAGTTCGTATGGCTAATAGCCGAAAGCCTGATACGCGAATCGATCAGTTTACTGAATTTGAGAAATACCAATGAATACAGACCCATAGTTAATCGGCCTGGATTGACATGTACTTCTTCGCATTTGAGTGGAGTGTAGGTAGTTTCCACAGTAAGTTGATCCAAAATAGCTGATATCACAGTAGGAAAGAGGCCCGCACGACGACCTTGTGCTTCCAATACATCAATTATCTAAACATGTTCAGTAGTAGCTAATTAAAACGATCTCCATCTGATGTACCAGAAACCATAGCCACTGATGCAAGAGAAACCAAACTTTTTTGTGCAACTCACAGCTCGCAATGTCATGCGATGTACGAATGATTGGACCTCCATTGCGCTTCTTAAAATTCCAAGATTTTAACAGCTTCAGCTGATGTGGTCCAGGCCATATTAACAGGTAGAGTAAATCCAGTGACGTTAAAGGTTAATCTCCTTGCTACGAAATAAGAAACGTCAATAGTCTGTTCAATGGGGTGTGACTGCTGTTAAACTTCTCTTATAATCATGTCTACAAGGTGTGTTTTCAGATTTCTCAACAGCAGAAAAATACTGTACAAGCAAATGAAATATTATAACAAAATTACGTATATTAGAAGAGCAATTATGAAAATTAACAAAAAAACTTACAGCAACTTCTCAAAATTGAGTCCTTTGACCTCTATGCATTCCGAAGTCGCTTGCGAGAAATTCCAATGTAATTGCGTACCTTTCCACCATGATTTCGTCAAATGCGCATGTCGAATCCGTTTTGAGCGCGTCTACGCTGAGTGCGAGTAGCCGAAACTTCATCCTACAGTATAGACCACACGGAATAATCCATTGAGCTAGGAGCCAGAGAGTTTGACCACCGAATATCTTTCCTCCAGCCTGAAACTTCTCATGACAGATGCCAATCGTTGAACGGGTCGAATATGTAGGAGTCCAATCCTGATGAATTGCCAAGCCGTAGACACCAGGTATTGCATATTCTAAGGCTACAGTACACTTTGTAAAATTTGCTGATGATAATTGGTAGCGCTGATTTTTAAGTTTCCGTTGTTGAAGAACAACGGTATCTTTCCGGTAACACAAATGCCAGCCCAGACCATTACAGAAGCCGGAAAATGACTGTGGTCCACGATTTTTGCTACTGCCGACTTCTGTTGCCTATTTCCGAAAAGTTTGCGTCGATTCTGCCGCTTATGGAGTGGTTTGACCGCGGATTTCTTCTCATCCGTGTAATGGCACCTCCGACAAACGAGCACCAGCTATCAAACGAATCATTCAGCGAGCCTTTGATTTTTCCGTTGTTTTGGAGTTGAGTGGTGATGTAGTGCACGCGCCCCGGATAAGGTGAAACGTGAGTTCGAGTTTCACCTGGCGCAAAAGTTTTGCACATCACATTACACCAATGGGCATATTTGTAATATCGTACCATAGCTATAAAGCGACTAAAAAAACGAACTCTGTCTGATTCTTTAAATTTCGCTTTTCTTCCATCCTTTTATCTGTGAAGTGAACACGAGCAATCATGTCGGTGGGCAGCATCTGCTTATTTTTGACAGTGTCTGGGACGCTCGGCTCGCTGGGTGTGAGCTTCTCGAGGCATTTTGTGCAACATACCCACCGGATTTCGTTGAAATCGGCAGCGGACCTTCTCAGTATTTTCCAAAATAGGCGAGTGGACGACTTCTTCAAGGGACGGTACTTAATTTCTCCAATTTCTTTGAAACATTTCACGTCTCTGTATACACTTGTTGATATCAAACCATCCAGTTTCAACAATTTCGGCAGTTTTCATTGCCGTCTTTTGCTACCTAACTATTGTTAAACGTTGATTTTCTTGATTCATAACATAAGCACAATTACAAATAGACTAATAAATAAAGCAAGTCTAGATCAAAATTAATTAAAGAATTCAATAAAATTACCAGCATTGATAAAAATATCATATAATGCTGAATTTAACAATGTACAAAGTTAGCAGAACTTTTTACGCAGCGGGTTTTTGTTACAATATAAGTGCTAACAATGCTAAGCTGCCTTCAGTTAAGTCTGCTATGTTAAGCTGCTTCTATGCGTAATAATCATAATAAGAATGAGGTATCCTCTCAAAAGTGGTTACATTCCTTTTGTACCTTTTCATTACTAATTTCTGCAAGCTATGCCCGATAAGACTGAGTAATATGGTACACTTTCAGTCTCAAATGAAAACCAAACCCCCATCCCACCCTTTTGTGGAGGCGTGCTAACCAATTGCGCTACCCAGGCTCCTGTTCTACTATCAATCTTCCCGCGATACAATGTATCGAAGCGAAGAAAACACTCGAAACAAAAGATATGATATAGAGTTTTTTCTACGAACAATAAATAACCGTTTAAAAGTGCATATCTTGGAAATTACAAATATGTATTTATTTTTGAAGAGGACTTCTTAAGGAACTGTAACAGCCAGAAGAATATTGGTTTTTGCACTCCAAAGGGTGAGATTTCGCGATTGGTCCCAAATCACCGTGCCTTTAGCAGCATATCAACTAACTGCAAAACTAATCACCTTTTGACTGCTACAGTACAACAATGATTTATTTTCAAAAGCAAAGTTCCTATGGAGTTGGTCGAGATTTAAGCTAACGAAAAATTTTTAAAAGTCTCGCAAAAACCTTTGCTGGGAGAGAAATACTTGAGTGTCAAAGATATCTTTATTTTAAGTGTTAAAGCAGATTAAGAAAGTCGTTTAAAAAATAAAGCATGCCGTTAAAATTTTCGCGATTTGTACTATCGAGTGGTTTTTATAACTCTGAAAAAAAAATCAGAAAACGTGTTCTTCCAAAGAGGTCAAAACAGGATGCGTCATTGAGGTTGATCCAAATTTGCGAAATCTAATCTTCCTCTGACTGTTACAGCACTCCGAAAAGTCCTTTCCAAAAAAACAAGTATATCTCTAAAATTTCTAAGATTCGCCCTATCTACTGATTATTAACTGATTATGAAAAAACTTTTATCCGGCGAGCAATACCTGAATGTGAAACAAAATATTCTTTCAACTGACTACAGCAAAGAAAACAGGCCATTCAAAAAATAACATACGTCTATCAAATTAACATAATTTTAGCTATCAAATGACTATTGAATTTTACAACAATAAATATTACATTTCTACCAACGGGCTCAAAGAGGGTGGAGATAACGGGAAGGTTCGCTACACCTCTATCTCTTCGTCCCTAACACAACTATTCATAAAAAGCTTGAGTTTTTGCACAGCACTCCACATTATTGGGTATATTACAAGATCATACCACTGCAAGTGGCAGTCAAATAAAAAGAATTCTGACTGATTATCGATATTCAATGTCTGTCAACAAAAGTGGATTCAGTGCAGATAGCGGCTGCCCCGCCAGACCGTCGACGGTTGGCTGTAGGCAGACAGCGCGTTCTAGCGTAAAAAGAGTGCTGTACAAAACGAGTGTTGGTGGTGCAACGGTTAGCATGCGCTCCCGCAAAGAGTGAGATCCGAATTCGGATCCCGGCTGACGCAAATGTTTTTGGACAGCACTCCACATTATTGGTATATTACAGATCATACCACTGCAAGTCAAATAAAAAGAATTTTGACTGATTATGTATAAAAAATTGGAACAAAATTACGCACTAATCTGAAAAATGGGAATCTAAAGTGAACTGCTAAATAAAGAATATTGAGAAATTCGATGAAGTGGGATAGATAGCATGCAAAAAGCAACACTATTTTTTAGGAACTATTGTTTTCCAGTTTTCAGGCAGTATGATAAATTTTATACACTTTATGCAATAAATGGAATATATGGAAGGACAAATTAGACTCAACTGTGGATAGGTAAGGATAAAGGATGAAGCTCTCGGCGTTGATCAATCCTTGAGGGATGCGCCATGTATTCGACTTAAATTTTTAACTTCGTTTGAGGTGATTGAATGAATATCTGGCCTTTACAATGACCCGCGGAGGCCTCCCGCTGAACCGAGTCAGTGCTGCTTATCCTCCCAGACGAGTCTTTGACCTGTCTGGTACCAATTCACCGACCCCGGAGGGATGGATGGCTTGGTGAGCCATGAGCGCGAGATCGAACCATTGACCTCGTGTGCGACGCAGGGCACCTCTAACCACTGCGCCACATGCTCTCTTGTGGATAGGTAGGAATAAAATATAGTAGAAATGTTTGATAAGGGTTCCAAACTTAGCTTTCTCGTAAATACTTGGTTTTTCCTTCAAGAGGTGTGGCCTAAAAGTGGAGAATTCACGTCAGTTTCGATAACAATGACCTTATTTGGTCTGTTTCATTATATTTGACCATCTATTGGCACATGAACGTGATTTGTTGACGAAAAAGGTATAACTCCCAAGACCGACTGTCTATTAACCTCGGCATGCTTCAGTATGATTCTTGATTTCCTTCTTTGAGCAGAACACGAGGTGTTACATTAAACTTTATTCGATAGCTGACGTTTCGGCAGTTCGCCTTCTTCAGAGCCTGGAAAGGTCAAAATGTTTGCAATACAATCAGTCAAACACCTCCATTACTTCTTTAGAGAAAATCACCAGACCTAGATTTCAATCGCATCAAGCAAAAATCAACACTCAACATACTCACCGCTTTTTATATGTGTTCCACTGGATGATCCAAGTGGAGATCACCGGCAAGAGAGACACATAGGCTCGTAATGCACCCTACCCATCAAAACAACAGTCTTATGTACTGGCTCATATCACGAGTGTTTACAAGGCATTCCTCCCTGCGGGTTATGGTTGGATTGGTCGTATTAATCCAAAATGCTTCCAAGATCTTTCGCGCTGATGTTTTTTGCTCCTGCGCAAGGATGGTGACTTCGATTTCAAAATCAACTCCGTCGTGCTTCTGTGCTCTATGCGTCCCTAGCGGGGTGTTTTGTCTATTAAGACGCTTGTCAGCTAGGTGTTCTTCTATGCGTGCATAGAGCGGCCTACCCGTTTCGCCAACATATTTATCACTACACGCTTTGCAAGAGATTAGGTAGACTGTACCTACGCTCATGCAATCACCGTCTCTGCCGTTAGGACATAATTTACAATCTTTCATCATACAGAGACGGTCATATAAGCGGTTGCGAACTAGTTGGCGTTTTAGAGTATTCGGTGGTATTTCAATAATGGCCACCGATTGCTCTAAGCCCGCTCTTTTCAAACATCGTTTTATAGCTGTACTAATCTCATTTGAATAGAACGGGATGATAAACGGGACTTTCCTTTCAACTAAGTTTTCGTTCGGAGGCGCATTATTTCCTCTAAACCTAAGCCGAGGGGCTACGAATTCGTATCCATTAGAAGTGGCTATTTCCCGCGCCAGTTTCACAGATTCTACTCTGTGCTCCTCCCCGGTACATACATTGGCTGCTGTTCGAAACATGTTTTTTACTAGCGCCTTCTTCGTATGTGAGGGATGAGAAGAGAGATAGTGAACCAAGATATTCTTACTACTTGGCTTTCGGTACCACTTCGTTATGTAGCCGCTCTCAGTTAAGCTTATTTGCACGTTCAAGAATGGAAGCCAATCGTCTTTTGGTATCTCACGGGTGAATCTTATATACTCTGACTGTTCATTCAGCAATCTAAAACAATCATCCAGCTCCTCTTGAGTGGAACAGATAATCAAACAATCATCTATATACCTACAGTAGAGTAATGGCCGGAGATCCATCACTGGTGCTTCCACTTTAGACATAAAGGCAATGGCCAGGCTAGGTGCCAGTCGCTGTCCCATTGCCAGCCCTCTGGTTTGAGCATAATGATTCCCGGACCATCTGAAGATTGAGCAGTTCAAGCACTCTTTTAGTAGGATCATGAACTGCTCAATCGTCAAGCCATACATGTTTACAGCTCCCTGGTGTTGTATAAGAAGCTCATGTGTGGCTTGCAATGCGGAGTCATCCGACACGTTGGTATATAAAGCAGTGACGTCGAATGACTCCATTACGTACGCGTTGTTTCGGGTTTGCGTTACGTAGACGATCCAGGAACATCTGAGTGTTTGTCAGATGGGCTGGAATGTGTCCTAGCAACTGGGATGTTATTAAAGTCAAGAACCATGCTATCCTATCCGTCGGTCCGCCTACACAACTGATGATAGGTTTAACTTTGAATATAGATGGATCGTTAGACATCAGGTCATCAGTGGATACTACATACGACGCTGCATACAACATCGAATCGTTCCGAACTTCATAAAACAAAAAACGACTTCACGCGATATGTGGTGTACCAGAGGACAGCCATCGAATACTGGATATCGAAATGAAAGTGCTCCGCGCCTGTCTACGAGGCAAGCAAGACAATCTGTACGCTATGCTGAAGAAGTGTTCGGTGAACGAATACTATTGTGATCAGTATTTGGAAGGCAACCTTTGGAGGAGAATTATTGGTGGGTCAAGAATTGATTTGCGATTCCATTAAGTCAAATACTAAAGTTACTTTGCGGAGAAAATTCGATGATCTTTTGAGTAGATCGCATAACATGACTTTGAGAAGGCATACGGATACCGCTAATGAAAATCAAGCGAGTCACATTAGGGCAAGTAATGCATCAAGAAATTCAAGGGTCACAGTGCTAGGAGGCATAACTCTCCCTGATGGTGCGCGCTCGCTATTAGAATTGGGTCCAAGCTTTTCACCATCTCAACCCATTTCTAAGGTGTCCTTGCGCAAGGTTGCATGTGGTTTACATGATTTGCAAGATCAACTCCGTAAAAAGGCCAGAGTTGAAGAGACTAATAGGAATGAACAGCAAGTAGAGGCACTAATACCACCATTTCCTCAGCCGTTCTATAGACAACAAGACCCCAACGAGGAGGTAGATAGAAAATTCCGGAAATTTGCGGACGAAACTTTTAGAACCCTCACTCACTATAGCAGGAAAGATATCAATCGAACCTCACCGAACTACAGAAAACGTGGCATGAAAGAGGTTCGAGAGTTGATAAGCGAAGGTAGGATAAGGCTATCAGTTAGTGATAAGGGTGGAGAATTTGTTGTGATTCCTCGACAGTTAGATATCGCAATAACGAGCAAGCATCTCGAGGATGCCTCGCTTTACCGATCATCTTCTGTAAAGGAATTCAAAAGGCAAAACCGCAAATTAAACAGTGAGTGGGTCCGTACGGCAAAAGCGGCAGGCTTAAGACCATCTATCATTTCTCAATTAAAAATCCAGTCACCAACATGTCCTGTCTTATACTTGCTTATAAAAACACATAAGTTAGTATCCACTGATGATCTGATGTCTAACGATCCATCTATATTCAAAGTTAGACCTATCATCAGTTGTGTAGGCGGACCGACGGATAGGATAGCATGGTTCTTGACTTTAATAACATCCCAGTTGCTAGGACACATTCCAGCCCATCTGACAAACACTCAGATGTTCCTGGATCGTCTACGTAACGCGAACCCGAACAACGCGTACGTAATGGAGTCATTCGACGTCACTGCTTTATATACCAACGTGTCGAATGACTCCGCATTGCAAGCCACACATGAGCTTCTGATACAACACCAGGGAGCTGTAAACATGTATGGCTTGACGATTGAGCAGTTCATGGTCCTGCTAAAAGAGTGACTGAACTGCTCAATCTTCAGATGGTCCGGGAAGTATTTCGCACAAACCAGAGGGCTGGCAATGGGACAGCGACTGGCACCTAGCCTGGCCATTGCCTTTATGTCTAAAGTGGAAGCACCAGTGATGGATCTCCGTCCATTACTCTACTGTAGGTATATAGATGATTGTTTGATTATCTGTTCCACTCAAGAGGAGCTGAATAATTGTTTTAGATTGCTGAATGAACAGTCAGAGTATATAAGATTCACCCGTGAGATACCAAAAGACGATTGGCTTCCATTCTTGAACGTGCAAATAAAGCTTAACTGAGAGCGGCTACATAACGAAGTGGTACCGAAAGCCAAGTAGTAAGAATATCTTGGTTCACTATCTCTCTTCTCATCCCTCACATACGAAGAAGGCGCTAGTAAAAAACATGTTTCGAACAGCAGCCAATGTATGTACCGGGGAGGAGCAGAGAGTAGAATCCGTGAAACTGGCGCGGGAAATAGCCACTTCTAATGGATACGAATTCGTAGCCCCTCGGCTTAGGTTTAGAGGAAATAATGCGCCTCCGAACGAAAACTTAGTTGAAAGGAAAGTCCCGTTTATCATCCCGTTCTATTCAAATGAGATTAGTACAGCTATAAAACGATGTTTGAAAAGAGCGGGCTTAGAGCAATCGGTGGCCATTATTGAAATACCACCGAATACTCTAAAACGCCAACTAGTTCGCAACCGCTTATATGACCGTCTCTGTATAGATGAAAGATTGTAAAATATGTCCTAACGGCAGAGACGGTGATTGCATGAGCGTAGGTACAGTCTACCTAATCTCTTGCAAAGCGTGTAGTGATAAATATGTTGGCGAAACGGGTAGGCCGCTCTATGCACGCATAGAAGAACACCTAGCTGACAAGCGTCTTAATAGACAAAACACCCCGCTAGGGACGCATAGAGCACAGAAGCACGACGGAGTTGATTTTGAAATCGAAGTCACCATCCTTGCGCAGGAGCAAAAAACATCAGCGCGAAAGATCTTGGAAGCATTTTGGATTAATACGACCAATCCAACCATAAACCGCAGGGAGGAATGCCTTGTAAACACTCGTGATATGAACCAGTATATAAGACTGTTGTTTTGATGGGTAGGGTGCATTACGAGCCTATGTGTCTCTCTTTCCGGTGATCTCCACTTGGATCATTCAGTGGAACACATATAAAAAGCGGTGAGTATGTTGAGTGTTGATTTTTGCTTGATGCGATTGAAATCTAGGTCTGGTGATTTTCTTTAAAGAAGTAATGGAGGTGTTTGACTGATTGTATTGCAAACATTTTGACCTTTCCAGGCTCTGAAGAAGGCGAACTGCCGAAACGTCAGCTATCTAATAAAGTTTAATGTAACACCACGTGTTCTGCTCAAAGAAGAAAATCAAGAAAAAGGTATAAATTTCGCTAATGGCTTAACAGATTAGCCTTGGAGCAGGTGCCCGCAGCCTCTCTTCCAAGCCGTCCGAGCGCACGCCAGCCGAATATGGAGCCGTCCGCAAAGGAATACATCGAATATGTGCCAGCGTAGCTAGGGTTTGATGCCAACATATGCTCACCGGGCCAAACCGTTAATGGTCAGTTACTGATAGATCGATACCTTGTGTCGCAGAAAGATAGGTAGTAGAACAGGTCTTGGAAGTGCGATTGGTTAGCACGTAATCCCGGAAAAGATGTGATGCGAGTTCGAATTGTGTCTGAGGTTCAAGATCTCTCACATCAGTCAATATTATCGGATACATATACATTTTTTTAGCATCTTGGTACAGTTGAAAGCGACTAAATGGACGAATTCTTGATGATTGTATAGTGCGCATGTTATGCAAAAGAATTGTTTTTATGAATGACAAAGGGTGGTAAAACCCACTACAGGGAAGAAAATAATGAACTTCTTTTCCGCTTCAAAATGTTATTTGTATTCAAAGATACAAAGAGAAAATATTCCATCTTCAATGATTAAGACGATAACCTGCAGAAGGATTGAAGAAAGAGTATCTTCATAAATCCTTCTGCCTCCTGTAGTTTAAAAAAAAACCAGGATTGAGAGCGTTCTTGCTTTTCAAAGCTACAATTTGAAAACACCGAATGTGAGACGGGCATGTCACATCTACTATGGAAGAGTGTTCAAATTGAAGATATCTACTCGCAAAGTCATTTTATGTAACATTTAGCTTGTCATTCTAAGAACGTATGCATCCACTCACTAATAAAGAAATTATTACTCGAGAAACTAACAGTCCATTCAACGATACCTTGACCAGGTGGCATTGTTCCACAACCAAACGTCGGCGAAATTGCGAAGAAGAGACATATCATAACTGCCAGCTCGGCCGGAGATTTTGAGCATCTCATGTTTTAGCTAAAGCTCTGCAATGCCTTTGATTTTTGAGTGAAGATGGTTGTAAAAATTTAGTTGTTGTGCAGTTGTGAATGCTCGAGAGAATCTTGCGTAACTGCCATGAGCACTTGATAGCTGTTTTAAATTCGTTTCTCACGAAGCTGAATATGAATAAAAGCAGCATCATTAAATGGTTAAAGAGGCAAACGAAAACAGTAGTGCGAATATTAATCATGATTAATTGATTATTAATGCCCAGAATATTGCACATAAATTCAAAAAGCTTATTTGCCATAAAGTATCAGTGATCATTCCGATACTTCGCTATTCAAAGACAGAGAGGTGGAAGCTCATCGAAATTACGTGTATAGCGAGCTTTAAAAAAAGTGTGCACTAGCTTCAGTCACAGTGGTCTGTAGATCTTTTGGTTTGCTCTTTCCTATTCTCTACTGTCGAAGACAAGGAAAAGATTCTGATGTAGGCGAGGAATCGTTTGCAGCTTAGAAAAAATTAAGAATTTGCACAACGAAGTAATCGAGTGTTCTGGACTTGAAGTGTCAGAAATAAACACAGTAACATTTTTTTTTGAAAAAAATGTCCCATTCTACCATGCCATTTTCGGAGCTCTACCACTGACTGGAAAGTCAGACCTATGTGAAGTCACATAACCTCATGAAAAGCAATAGTAAGTACTGATGAAATCCTTGAGCAATTTTTTTTGAGTTTGGAAGAACTTCCATGTATCTTAAAAAGCGGCACTTGTCTGGAAATGCCACTCATAGTAGCATTTAATATATAGAATTCTTAGAGCATAGGCTTATTTGAGAAGAATAAAAACGTTCAAATCGAACCTTCAGCAGTGGAGCACTGCTAGAAAAAAAGAACTTTCTAAACATATTCTTCATTTACAAGAGTGTACGTCAATGAGCTGATCACTTAACTGATAAGTAGATGTTGCGTACTAACAGTAACTAGGACCAGCCTCTGCAGGACAGATTGCTAAAGGATAACTCATTATCAATGAGTGATTACCTAATTAGCTTGGGCTTCATCTTGTGTATAAGTGGTTATCCGAGTGAGGTTACTAATTTGAGCGCTTCTCCACCAAAGAAGTTTCGACTTGGACCAAATAAAGGCCAGGCTCAACAGTAAAAGCGAGCGACTGGGAACAATCGAGTCGAAGCATAGATCTGAATAAGGCGAAACGAGACGAAGCGTTAGGCAAAACCAACTTCTATCATCAACCTCGTGCTACATACTCAGTCAGCAAAGAAATTATGTCGTTGGAAAATGCTATACATAAGATATAATGACCTACAAGATTTTCAACTGCTTTCCTCCCCCTTCCCATCTCGGAAAGTTAGAAAAAAGAACGTTTCACTAATGCTGACAGACCACTCAATTTGTCAAGGTATCATAATCTCGAGGAAACGACCTTATAGGCTACACTTTAGTTGCTGTTTTTCGGACGTATGGAGTAATCTTTACAATTTCCGATAGCAAGGCCTCCAGTTTATTTTCAACCGCTAATGTAGTTTGGAGTAGCAGTGCACAATTGTATTTATAAATAATGTTGGAATCTCTGCCATCCCATACTTCTTGTACTGAGTTTTGACCTCAATAGGTAACGTAGAAAACTCTGTATCATACGTATGTCACACAAATGTCAAATTGAAGCTGATATGGTAAACTAGGAGATAAGTATATCTGACATTTCAGTATTTGCGAAAGCTTAGAAAACCACTAGAAGTGCTTTCTATTGCATGTTTACTGGTTCTCTTAACCATCAAACCATTCATGAAAAGCTAGAATTACATGATCAATTAGATTTATTTTTATTTGGCCACTTCAACCGGTGGCATGAGGTTATAGGGTTACCCAGTGGTATAGATGTGCAAAACTTTCGCGTTATGTAGCACTTAAACCCGCACCTCACTCTATCCAGGAGCGCGTGCTCTAACCCGTTGTACTACTGACTGCCGTTTTAGCATCACTCTTTCTACGCTACAACACATCTATCTGTCAGCAACCAACCGTCAACGATTTGGCCCAGGGAGTCGGTGTTGGCATTAAACTCAGTCATGCTGACACATATTGGGGACCCCTTTGAGCGGTGATATGATATACAGAACCAAAAGGATAAAGCTCTCGGCTTGATCAATCTCTAATGGATGCATCATGTATTCATCTACAATTTTTAACTTCATTTGAGGTGATTTGAATGCATACCTGGCTTTTACCAAGACTAGCGGTGGTCTCCCACCGTCTGGAGTCAGTGCTGCTTATCCTGCCAGGCAAGTCTACCACCAGTCTGGTACCAATTTATCGACCCTGGAAGGGTGGATGGCTTGGTGGGTCATGAGTGCGAGATCGATGCATTCACCTCGTGTGCGATGCAGAACACCTCCAACCATTGCGTCACATGCGCTTGTTATATGGTCTTCCGCTGAATGATGTATGATGTATATTATGTACGAAAATCTCAAATTGCCTCGCAATTTGCGGTTTTGTTTATCCGAAATAGATATGATTCAACGACGAAATTTATCGTTGCATTAATCGCTTCTTCATTTCTCTTAATCTTAGCTGACGACATGCGAAGAGACGTGTTCAGCATTACAGACGGTATAGAATCTCTTTAACATTTCACTGTTTCATGAAATGTTCCCATCCTTGGGCTTTTGGGCTATTTTCCTTCTGTCAGGGATTGAAGTCCTATAAAAAGTGGAGTTCAAAGGCTAAAAGTGTTTTGCCCTTCTTGACACTACATTTGTCAGATAGTGCCAGATAATTGATTGAACACGGAGATCGTTTCCATAACTGTGTCAAGACTCAAGGAAGAACATGGCTCTCATTGAACAGTAGCCGGTGTAACTGTTAATTTCAAACATTTCTTCGAGTATGGACACGATTGTTTTCTAAACAAAACTGCAATTAGCCAGCCACTGTTTAATGGTAGAAACTGTGAAAGAATAAGATTTGCTGGTTGGTTTCTAAACCCAACCTTGAAATCCAGCAGGAAATAGCTTCAAAGCTGCTCCTTGCAGGTGGCGTTCAAAGACTAATTTGTGTGATGGAATGCCCACTGCGGTAGCGAGAAAATACACGTCTGCTGTTTTCGATCCTATGCATAGGCTTTCTGTTGTTGATATTTTACCAAAATTATTTTATGCTGTACTGTTTGCGCAACTAGTAGACAAAGTTGTTTAGATGAATTCGCAAACTTCACGGCGGTGACTGAATCTGCGCATACGTGAAAAACTTAGGAGATAGAGATCAAAATCATTGCTAATAATTTTGAATGAGTTGGATGCAAAGAGAAACCAGAAATCTCTAAGAAATTTCTAAATTCCAACATTCTCCACAAATTGAAGGAAACAAACTTTTCAGAGTATTTTCACTCATGTAATGGACGCATTTGGAAGACATAGTCAACGAGGAAGTTTAGTTTTCGTTGCTTGCACGTCGCTAACAGAACGATTCGTCATCGTCTCATGGAAACATCTACTTTCGCAAAAGGAAATGAACGGAGAAGAGTGACTAAAAGCGCAAAGATATGAAAAACGACAGCATCGTGCAGATGTGTCTTTATTTTCCCAATCGCAGTTACAATGCACTTCAACAACAACGAATGCCAAATAAATTTTTTACGGCTTGCTACCTCATCGCAAGTTGGAGATCATGGTGGGTGATAATCCATTATGGGCAGTGGCGTTTCATAGACATCCCATGTTCTTTGATTAATGTCTTCATATCACACTGTAATTCTGAGTGTGGCTCCTCTAGACGTAAGTAGTGGCTGATCAAGTGCGAAAATGTTAGTGGCAAAAGAAGTGAGGAACGAAAACTGCAGTCTTGCATAGGAAAAGCCTGAATAAACTTAGGAATGACAGATTTGCGTGCTTCACAAGATGGAATACAATGCCCGAAATGGGCTAAACCGCAAGTATTCGAAAGAGATAATCAATGAGGCTTATCACTTAAATTGATGAAATGGTTCAAAATCCATTTCCAATCAGAAAGCTTTAGTAAAAAAAAAGTGCAACATTGCAGAAGGAACTTAATCATGTTTGTCTTATCAAGAGTACAGGGCTGTTCTTGTTAACAGAGGAGGCACAACACGCAGATTGGCTCTCGTCTACGCAAGAGCAAGTAATTTTTCTGATGTAACTTTTCTCTTTTATGTGTCATATTACAAGCTGCTGGAGTTGGTGTTCTTTCAGAGAAACTATCATGGCTAAAGATACATAAACTTCAGTCAATCTGACTACTCAAATCGTCACATTATGAGGTACTTGGTAATTCACCACTAAAAAAAAGCGCGGGAATTTGTTTAACAGTTGCCTTATTGCATAGAATCAGGCAACATCTTGGTCGAGAGCGATATCACTGGGTGCGCATTTGATCGCAGTGGAAGAAAGACGACAACGACCGCTCATGGAGCCGACAGGCTGCGAAGCTGGCCGCCGTCTCGATGACATGAAAGTGTTGCTGCTGTTGCGACCTTAAAGATCGTGCTGCGATGGAGCACATTAACGACCTTTCCGTGGGATTGTAGCCAAATGCCTAGAAAAGTAGTAACGGATCCGTGAATACGCTCATAAACGATTCGATCATATTCTTATGTTAATGAAAAAAGTGCGGTAGCAGCAATATTTAGTGATAATGTTGACTATGGTAAGACAACGGATCAGTATACTAAATGCCAACTCAATAGTCTGTAGAGGAACGACTCTGGAGTACTTCACATAAACTGAGTGAGACTTGATTTTCTTTTTGCTCCTGAAGACGCAGTTTGAGGACTTTCTCAAAAAATAAAACATAACTTCGGAATCGCCGAAATCTGTGCTATCGAGCGAGTATTAGCCCAGTCTGATATAAAGCCATCAGCAGCCTCTAACCGTGGGAACAAGAGCTCTGAGTGTGGAACATAATTTTATTTTCCTGTTACAGCGGGCAAATAAGACCTTTTCAGAAATCAAGCACGGTGCTCAAGTCATCAAGATTTGAGCTTCGGGATGGTTTGTCAGGTTTTAGTATAAGCTTCTTCCAGGAAAGGGATCCGTGGAAATTGAGGGTCAAGAATTACTCTCACCATTCGCAAATGGCTGATAACGTAGTGCTCGACAACATCTCCGTTATGCTAGACGAAATACCGCCTGCTCAGTGTTTCAATGTCCAAAATACGAGGAACGATTACTCAAAAAAAAATTAAGAAAAAAAAAACTAAGAAGAGCTCTACCTCGTTGGCTTGCATTACTCTTAACTCATTTCGTGGAAATCATTTAGGCTGAGATAATCTCACTCAAATTTGGAAGACTATGCTTTTCAAGTTATTTTCATCTGCTCACAAATTCAAATCAATTTCCTTTTTTCAGAAGAGCTCCAATCGTTCATGAAACTAGACATGCAGTGCACAATCGTACTGACAGCGCGTCTCGCAGCACAGTACTTTTACCGAACGAAAGTTCTAATGCTAGCTCGTAGGTCCTGAGTATTTTTGAAGGGCATACGATCTAGTGCGAACCGTTCTTCGAGGTCCCCTTGGCTGAAGTACTAAGCTTGTGAGGTGATCATTGAGAGCCTGACGTATATAAAACAATTACGCCGTAACAACATGATAGTGCGAAAGTTGTTTGGAAAATGTTTGAGAATTTCATCGAAAATGTGGTCTATAATTTTTGAAAATACCTGTTGAATAAATTGTAAACCGTCTTTTCTTTAACCTTGGCATAACCAATCAATCTTATCTTCTTTGTTGATTAAGTCTGCAATACGAGGTTGTTAATTCAAATTTTTATCCTCTATCTTCCAACGCCTTCGCTCTCTTCAGAAGAGCCGATATTTCAAGTCGACCGTCCACAATCGTCCTCACTCTGCTTGCAGATCGCTTTCTTTTCGTCCGAGTTGGACCTTCTTTGATAAAGTACCTTAAATAAGTAGCTTCACCTGGCGAACCAAGATGAAGCTCATGCTAATTATCCAATCACTTGATAATCGTGATCACTATACTTGAGAAATCTGTCCTGCAAGGGCTGGTTTTATTTAGGGCTAGTACAGAGTGCCTATTTAGCAATATCTAGTTAGCAGAAATTACTGTCAACGAGTGATCAGCTCATTAACGTACACCTGTACGTAAGCAATTCGCCTAGAAAGTTCCTTATTCTGCAAAGGCTTCAACGGTGAAAGCTCTGCTTAAACGTCTTTGTACTTCTCAAATATACCTCAGCTCTAACAACTCTATTCATCTAGTGTTACTATGAGTAACATTGCCAGACAAAATGCAGAGTAGCCTCGTACTGCTTTTCAGGATATATGGAAGTTCTTCCAAACCGTAAATAACTTGTTTATGGATTTCAATATTTAATTCTGCTTTTCATGAGGCTACGTGATTCACAGATGTCTATCTTTTCAGTCAGTGCACAAAATTCGAAAAAGACAGGGTCGAATGAAACATTTTTATCTCAAAAAAATTTTGCTGCGTTTAATTCTGAATTATTAGGTCCAGAACACTCAAATTTTTCTTTATACGAATCCTCAATTTTTCCTAAGCTGCAAACGAATCTTCATCTGCGTTAAAATCTTTTCCTTACCTTGAACATTAGCTAGTAGGAGAGAGCAATTCTAAAATGCACACCACTTTATATAAGGTTGCTGTTCAATTTTTTTGGGCACCTGCTATCAACGTAATACTCTTTCACTCCTCACTACTCTGAATAGTTCTCCTGCAAATGGGATCGGTTTTTCATTTGTTCCTTCTTAATCAGAAAAAATCCAAAACTCATTATGGTTCAACGATTTATCTGTAATTTTTTGAGGCCAACGATAGAACAAAGTCTCTGCTATATCTCAGTACAAGTAAATTGTATGTTTTTTAAAACTGAAAAAATGTGAATAGTTAGCAAAATTAACTTTTCTTCAATGTGGCATTGGAATCGACGCATGCACGATGTGAGAGACGTAGAAATTTCGTTATTACAGGAATTTCCCTCCGTCTCAAAGAAATTTGTGGAGTTCTTGTAATTTTTTAGCACATCACGATTTTCCCCACAGGTTGAAATGGCTTTGGTGAGCGTTATCGTGAACCACCGATGTCACCGCTCTGCTAGCACTCCGGGATGGTTTGAGCGAAATCAAGAATCCTGTGCTACGGAGGCAATAATCAAAGAAAGATGACTGAGTGATAATGTCATGGTCAAAGGAAAATCGGTTAAGAACATATTATGACACTCCGTGTTAGACAATACTAGTATTTTGGTGGGAAAGTGAATACGGTGGCGATTAAATTTCAAATCAATATGAATAGGAATTTGAATGAACGAGATCTTGTCATAGATCATTTTAAAACAAATTTCTTGTTTATATTTGTTCCTAAAGGCTAATCACTTGCGTTTTGCTCCCTGAATGATAGTAGACGGAAAGTAAATTTGAGCAAATCTATTCGAGTTTAGTTTGTAATGAGCCGTAATGCAGCAGAGACAACTTACAACATCAACAGTGCATTTGACTCAGAAACTGCTAGGATAACTTACAATGCATTGGTGGTTTATGAAGGTTTTCAAAAAAGAAAAGGCCTCTGAAGATGAAGAAGGGTAAAAAAAAAGAACTAGTTGAGAGCAATCACAACCTGGTTCTTTTGAGACTCTACGAGATGTTGCTGAAAAAGTCAACACCGACTTACATCAATATATATCTTACTTTTCGTTTCGAGTGCTTTCTCAAGATCACTCTCAAATTTTAACATATTTTAAAGTTAATCATGTGGTCCGTCGTAGGGGTGACTTATAGAGCCCTATACACGTGCTTCGACCTTGGCAGTCTCATTAATCGGGCGGTACCCTTCGTCTTTCGCCGATCCTCTCGCGACGTGCATCGGGCTCTAAGTCAGCCCTATAACAGACAAAAGGCATGTTGACTCAAATAATAATTAAGAGATACATTTTACATCGTTCGCCATTCGAAGCAAATAACAAAACTAATTGCAGTTTTAGCTCGTTAAAAACCGCAATTACTTGCAGCAAGCTTATACAACCAACTTCTGCCGGCAGATTGCTCGTGTATAACAAGTCATCATCACCGGATGATTGGCATAGGGTTCGTTGTGCATAGAAGAATATGCCGAGTGAAATTCATCATTTGAGCGTTACTCCACCAAAGAACGTTCGCCTCGGACAAAACAAAAGCGATATGCATAACGAGAACCAATGACTGTAGACAATCGACTCAAATTATCTGCTCGGTTCTGGAGAAGACGAAGACGTTAGGACGTAAGTCGAACAAATTTATTCTTACTTACTTCGCACTAAGGCCTAGTCAGCAGCGAAGATATGATGAATAATTTATGCAATCCGCATCGGTTAATATCAATTTTCCTTCGCTCATACATTATCACCAGTCATCAATCAAAACCTGCTCTGTAGATGTATGAACAAATCGCACAACGTGTTCGAGCAAAAATGACTCACACTGTCTTGATACCAACATTAAGGTGGATGATATGATCAAAAAATCGATCGAAACATGCGCATACAGAGCACGCTCGATCGCAACCGTCACCGAAGCCTTGCTGCTGTGGTGCAATGGCTATTAGAGCCGATCTACTGCAAAACATTCACCACTAGAGCACTTTATTCTGGTGCGTTACCAGAGTGTTCTCGAACTGTATCAAACTGTATTCTAATTACATTCGCCGAGTGTTCCATTCAATTGCAGCAAACGAACGAGAAGAAACCACAACATTCGCACAAGGCACGCAACCGCGAAGGCCAAATGCGACGACAGCGCAATAAAACGGGTAGCCGATCGAGGAAAGACTGAAGCCACATTAACGCTTGAGTTTAACAAAGCACATATTTCATTGATTGTGAAAGCCTAAGTATCCGAATGTTTTACATCGCGTTAGTTTAACCCTTTCGCTACCGCGTGTAGCGAAATCGATACATGCGTGTCTGTGCTACTCGGACAGCTTACAGTGATTGGTTCTCCTCCTCCCCGCCAATATAAAACGACTACGCCCCAGATATAATATAACACAGTACAGAATACGTGGATTTAGGTGAGTCAATATTAACTGTTCAGTCATTATAGAGCTATTATTACCACTCCCGTCGCTATTCGCTACCCTCCGAAACGTCGGCCACCCGAGGATGACCGCCGTTGCGAAGGGGTTAATTTGATCTTAACTAACCTTTACACAGCAAACCATGTAGTTATTGAAATGAGCTTTTCCCTCTTTGGACCTCTTTGGAAAAAAAATTTTTATGCTGCATGCATTGCTCTAATACTACGCGACATTCTTTACGCCCAAATGGACTTTCTGCACATGTAACTCTTATGCGCGTGTAGGAGAGCATGTGGCGCAGTTAGGGGTGCTCTGTGTTGCCCACAAGGTCGATAATTCAATTTCGAGCTGATCTCACCAAGCCATCCATCCCTCCGGGGTTGGTTAATTGGTATTAGAAAGATCTCGGACCTGTCTGAGAGAATAAGGGGTACTGACTTGAAACAGCAAGAGGCCGCCGCCAATCATTGTGAAGGCCAGATATGCATTCAATCACCTCTAGCAAAGCTGCAAATTGAAGACGAATGCATGACGCATCTCTCAGAGATTGGTCAACTTTAAGAGCTTTATCCTTTATACTTTATGCGCAAAGAAAAAGCTCTTGAATGCTACGCAGCCATATCTAACGTACTGATTTTGTTAAATGCTAAACAAAAGTCTTATCTAAGGCCACGTTTCACCCACACAAAAGAAAATGTGTGCTACCACTGCACCACCAAGGTTACTGCTCTTATATCACTCTTTTCTCGATACGAACTATTGAGGCTGACAGCAGCCAACTTTTGTCAGGTTTGGTTAAATGAACACGCATCTCCGGTATGAATGAAGGCACTAGTTGCTGATTTAAACAAGTAGAAACTTAGGCAATAGATTAATTGTTGACCGGTAGTGATTAGGTTAAATTGCTCCAAAATGTGGCCATTCGATTCTGAAATGAGAGGTGGTTGGTTGATGCATGAGGTTTCCATCGAGATTCCACTTTGTGGTAGCCCATCTCATTTAAATAGTGGATGATGGTTTTACGAATGTATCCATGTCTCCCCAAGCTACTAGAATAATCTTCAACACATAACCACCTAATGAGCAATGTTCGGTTGCTTTTTTCTCAGAAGAAGTGAGGTTGGCGATAAATGTTGTGGGGAATGGGGAGGGGGTGACTTCTTTTCTACTTCTTTTCAACATCACGCTATCTTTATGAGAGCGGCTAGACTATTCATAAACTAGAAACCAGCTTAGGGCACTCACTGTGAGAATTTCATGGATTTCCATGGGAACATACCGCACAGCATTTTGATCATCATTGACAGCGACAAAATAAGCTTATTGAGGCGCGATTTTTTGATTTATAGGTAACATGGCTATGAAAAATTATTTAGCAACACTTCATATCAATCCGAATGTGTGTAATGTGAACTTGAACTAAAAAGTCAACTTTACAGATTTCTAATTGGTAATTGGTTCACTTCATTTTGTCATCTGATTACAGTAACAGAAGCTCCGATGGAGCTCGACCCAAACGGTCCTGCTGCTGGGGAACAACCCACTCTGTTCATCACACTCAGCCATATTTGGGTTGAACAGTTTGCCATGATGAGATTGGTGGTCTAAATATAATCCTGCATATAAGTGAAAGTCGCATTCTATAGGAATAACAGTAATCTGAACAAAACTGTTCCAGAAATAGTACGATGTTCCGCAGGCAAGAGCGTACTATCTATGTATATTCCTATCGCCGCCTGGTACATGCTCATCCTATTGGCATTCAGTTTTCTACATATGCTGCTCACTGTTTTGCCAATAACGAAACAGCCTCTATTCATAA
Organism: Parelaphostrongylus tenuis; assembly: GCA_019055375.1. Taxonomy (NCBI): domain Eukaryota; kingdom Metazoa; phylum Nematoda; class Chromadorea; order Rhabditida; family Metastrongylidae; genus Parelaphostrongylus; species Parelaphostrongylus tenuis. Next base: position 5,118 of record JAHQIW010000751.1, on the reverse strand, counting down.
ATGTAGCAAAATATTTCGATGTCATTTTCGTGAAATGTAGTGAGCACATAATCAACCATACGCGAAATCGCTGAATGCAAGTATTTTTAACGATGATTGATGATACGATTCTCTCTCACTTAAAAATGCAGCAGAATTAATCAAAAAGATCTACGCACAGTGAAAGCAAAGCAAGGAAAACTGAAGGCCTTCAAAAAGTAGGTTGCAAACATGAACTAAGAAGTTAAAAAAGGCTAACCAGTCCCGTGTAAGCTTCGGATAAAGGTTGGTTAACTAGAGTCGGACTGTCAGCAAAATTTTTTTGCCCTTCAGTGGGGCTCGCAACAATTTGCATTAAACACTATCTATCTTCCCGCTCATACATCAATGCTTACAAAGCTGGAGGGAGTCATACTTGCTTTCCTCATATAACGAGGGCGCATGATACCATTACACCATCGCGTACATCGCTTTGTTACCACTCTTCATGAGACAGGCTTCCATAACTACAGACAGTGTCTACGATTCCTCTGTTCTACATTATCATCTGCAGGTACCGCCAGAAGTGTTCCAAAATTAACAAGAGCGCTTTTACATGAAGCCATAAAAGTGTTGCTATGAAAAAGAAGCACTACTGTGAAGCTGCAGTGCAGCTCACAGTATGTGACTGCCTATAGCCCTTTGCGGACGGCGACATTTCCGGCTGACGCGCGGTTCGGACGACTGGAAAAAGAGCCTGCCGGCGCACTCTCAAATACAAGTGTGGTAGTTTAGTGATGAAGTGTATACTTTTTTCGTCATAAATGTGATCTATGTGTCAGTAAACGGTTAAATATGATAGAACAGAATTCAATCACGTTTTTTTTTAAAACACGTTATTGCTACAACGCATTGATCAGTCAGCCGCCAACCTTGAATGGCCTGGCCCGCGTTGTCGGTGTTTACATTGATCACAGTCACGCCAAGAAATATTGAGAAATTGATGATCAAATAAAATTCTTTTTGCTTGAGCGCTTCTAGCGGTGGCATGAACTTTCAGATATACCCTGATGTGCAAAACTTTCCAGGCGGGACTCGAATCCACATCTCACTCTATCCGAGAGCACGTGCTCTAGCCGGTTGCACTATTGACACCCATTTTGTACACCATTCTTTCTCTAATATCTATCAGCGTGACTGGGTTCAACGTTGATACCGACCACCCGGGTCAAGCCACTGACGGTTGGAGGCAGACAGATAAATATGTTGTAGCGTAGAAATGGTGGTGTGCAAATGGGCATCAGTATTGTAAGGGGTTAGAGCACGCACTCCCGGATAGAGTGAGATGTGGGTTCAAGTCCCGCCCAACGCGAAAGTTCTGCTCATCACTCTACATCAAAGGGTATATCTGAAAGCTTACACCACCGATTAAAGCGGTTAAATGAAGAGAATTTTATTTGATTTTGTAATCATTAGTGTCAGTCTTGCTAAAATTATTCATGCAGGAGTCTCATTCAGTGATGTCGTATCGTTTCTTGATGATAACGTTACTCTGAGAACCCGAATTTCTATTGGAACACGTGCCAATCTTCGTAGCCAACCGAACGACGCGCCCAGCTGATGGTCATAATGACCCTCATCGCCCGCCAGGGGACGGTATTTTTTTAGAGATTTCATATAATCTTGAGAGTTAATGGATAAATAGCAATCTTTTTACATGACATTTAGAGGTGTCTTTACACACGCATACGAGCGTATGGCATAAGTCAATGTTGATCGTTAAAAGCTTCATACCAAATTTCTTATGAAGTCGGTTATGAAACGGTATCAAACACAAAATCATAGGCATAATCTGGCGCGAATTGGCAACTACATCAGCGAATTGAAGTGCCCTGCAATCGGATCGAACAGTAGGTGGGTTCACACTTGCAGATACCACAACAGGATGTTGTTCTTGTTCTTGTTCTTGTTCTTGTTCTTCTACAACAGGCCTTGTTCTTCTAGTACATCAATGACCACAAGAAGTTCACTCAAAGTTGGCGTCTAGTAGATGTAAAAGAACACGAAAGTACTGCTACAACAAGAGCTTAATTGCGTTTTATAGAACATACAGCTTGCTTTGTCTGACGCTGAACGAATGGTTCAACTGCTGCTGCGCTTCCTAATAAAGATCTTTCCGGTTATAATGGTACATCTGGATTTCGATAAGGACTTCATCGAACTTCGTAACGACCGAAAGATTATTGGGTTTCACACTCATTGAGCACTTCTAGTCAGTTAGCGTGTGTGTACGAAAGTTGTTTCTAGAGAGCAAACACATTTTTTCAATTAAAATGACTTCCTCTATCTAATGGGCAAGATTTTGTTTACATTAAACTTTCCTAAGACCGACTGTCTATTAACCTCGGCATGCTTCAATACAAATCCTGATTTTTTTAGCCAAACACGTGGTGTTACAATAAACTTTACTTGACAGCTGACGTTTTGGCAGTTCGCCTTCTTCAAAGCCTGGAAATGTCAAATTATCCGCAATCCAGTAAGCCAAATACCTTTATTACTCCTCTAGAAAAAATCACCAGACCTAGATTACAATCGCGTCAAGCACAATATCAACTCTCAACGTACTCACCGCTTTTTATACGAGTTCCACAGAATAATTAAAGTGAAGATCACCGCAAGAAGATCACATAACCTCGTAAAGCACCCCACCCCTCGAAACAACAGTCGTATATACTGACTCAAATCACGTACGATAACGAGGCATTCGTTCCTGCTGTTTATAGTTGGATTAGTCTTGTTGATCTAAAACGCTTCTAAAATCTTTCCTGCTAGTTAGTGTTTTATGTTCCTGCTCAAGATTGGTGACTTCTACATCAAATTTCTGACGCTTTTTTGATGATGTGTAATACACGATTTATTGTTAAAACGTCATTTATTATAGTCTGTATTATAGTGTTAAAAAAACGTCATCGCATAAGACGATGAATTCCTACAGGAAAATGAAGGAATTGATCAATAGCTAGATGAAAAAGTATCATCAGATCTTTTTAATTAACAGCCAATTATCGTTGAAAGGCTCTATTAATAAAACCTTTCAAAAGTCTACGATCATTAGTATTTTCCTGTGTTCAAGATCGAGAGACTTCCTAAAGCTGTTATCGCACAATTCCGTTAAAGATCTGAATTTTAATGTCGAGCGCAAGTGGCGGTTATTCCGTACTTTTGAGTAAGACCTTTGTGGAATTCCATTGTACCATGCACAGCAAATGGCCATTGATAACATTACTGACAATCACTGGTATGACATTGGAAACTGTCAGAAAAGCAAGTATTAAAGATCTTTTACAAGCATGTGGGCATCATGATCATAATAGTTAAGACATGGGCGAAGCTCATTGTTCTTGTATTGAAGCGCTTTGAACAATGAATTGACTAAAACTACTTTTATCTCTCTCTTAGTGCACCAGTAATTTTTCCACATTTCGTCAGCAACATACAGTTGTCAAAAAATGAATACATCGCAGGTGACCATAATCTGCTACTGCGTAAGCAAGACATCGGTTGCATAGGTTTTTGTGCAGCTACAGTGTGTGAACTATTATAGCAATAATGGGTCATTGCTCTCAGAAGTGTATATTGCTGCCTTCTAGCTTTTCCAACTTCCGTTATTTAGTCAGAATGCGTTGTATATTTTGCACCAGGAAAAAGGCTAACGCAACCCATTACAGAAAAGAGAACACTAAATTTCTGATTTGGTTTCACAGTGCAGCTTTGACTTTCATACTCGCAGATGTGTTAATTCAATTAATATAAACTAAGGTGATCAACTTAATCAGAGTGAAAGTTTAGTTCATAAAAGCTCTCGTCTTGAGATTTTTTCTAATAATCATAAAATTAAAAGCGCATGTGGTTTTCAATGTGACATCTAAATAGATCGAGTACTAGACAGGTATCTAGCATTAACAATGATAAAGCGCCCAGATTGCAGAAGTTCAGTCACAAACCGTTTTTGAGATTATTCCTTGTCACTTTGAACAAGTTTGCGTTCACTCTGAAAAGAGAGGAACTTTCCTAAAACAGAATGGTTTTCTTACTTGATACATTGACCGGGCGGCATTGTTCCACACCTAAAGCCGATGAGAGCTCGAAGACGAGACATATCAAAGGAGATAGCTTAAGTCAAACTTCTGATGATATCATGTTTTGCTGAAGTTTTGCAATGTTTTCAATTTCTGAGTGAAGAGAACTGAAAAAGTTCGTTAGAAGCAATTTGAATGCCTGGAAGAAATCTTGCATGGCTACCAATTTAGATCTGACGGCGATTTCAAATTTTGTTTCTCATGAGCTGAATACGGATTCGAAGTAACGGTTCCAAATCGTGAAGAAAATAACTAAAAATAGTGCTGATTTTGAAAATTTATCATGATCGACTGATTATTAAAATACGTTAGCGTGTTACATAAATGTGCAAAAACAGCTTATTTTTTGCAAAGCATTGATGGTCATTTCGACTTCTCATCATAAAAAAAGAGGCGATTGTTAATTGGATCAAGTCCATACTTTTTTACGTTGAGGACTAAGACGCAAAAAATATCTATATGTAAAATCAAAAATAATTATGTTTCACACGACCAAGTGTTTTTTTTTTCATATCCCGCTTATATTTCGCTGCAAGAAATACCTTGCTTAGACTGCTAGTACTCTTTCGATAGCACAAGTCTCGATGAACTCAATAATGTGTTTGGTTTTTGGAAAAGCTCTTCTGATAGCGCTGTAGATGAAAGAATATATTTGTGTTTCACAGCTCGCAGGACAGAACTCTTTCACTGGGTTATTATTAACTGTTCGATGGTATAAGTTTGAGTGATTCTAACGCTGTGCCCATTTCCTGGGAAAATTGCTCCACAGCACTATAACAGTTAAAATGAAATCGAGTCACACATGTTTGACGAGCTTGTTCATTGGCCAATCTACGGGCCGTGGGGGGCGATAGATCGATGGCCTAAAGTGTTGAACATGTGGGATACAGCTCGTGATTCAAATGGAAACCTTTTGTTCGCTTTGAAAGAAACTTTAGATGAAACGATTGAGCCAGATACTACGCAATTTTCTCTAACTTTCATATGTTTTTCGTGCTTCCATCGAATTATGCGTGAGATA